>CM022299.1:636438978-636678603 GCA_011799875.1 Thinopyrum elongatum | reverse complement strand
ATACGTAATTGTCCACTTTATTTTCTTCAAAACCAAAATTCCTTATAACCTAATCAAACTTAAGATACCATTCCCTTGATGCTTGCTTTAAGCCGTAGATAGATTTCTTCAGATGACATCCTAAATGTTCATTTCCTTCCACAACAAAACCTTCCGGTTGTGCCATGTAAATATCTTCACGCAAGTCACCATTTAGAAATGCCGTCTTGACATCCATCTGATGTAGCTCCAAATCATAATGAGCCACAAGTGCCATAATTATTCTGAATGAGTTCTTAGAAGAGACGGGTGAAAAAGTTTCTTTATAATCAATCCCTTCTCTTTGATTGAAACCTTTTGCCACGAGCCTTGCCTTAAACCTTTCGATATTCCCTTTGGAGTCATGTTTGTTCTTGTAGACCCATTTGCATCCAACTGTTTTGGCTCCTCTGGGAATTTCTACTAAATCCCATACTTCATTAGTACTCATGGACTTCATTTCATCTTTCATAGCATTGAGCCATTCAGACAAAAATTCACTTTGCAAGGCTTCTTTAAATGAGGTGGGATCATTATCCAACACCGACTCATTCATGTCTTCACTCATGTAAGTGATATAATCATCAGGAATAGCAGGCTTTCTAGTCCATTGTGACATTCTGAGAGGTTCATCATTTTGCACATCATTAACAATTATGGGCTGCTGAGTATTTTCAATAGAAACATCATCAGGTGTGACATCTGAAACAATCACAGGAGTCTCAGCAGGTGTTGCATTAGCAGTCCTCTCAACAGGAGGTGCAACATTAGCAGACACCGGGAAAACAGGTTCTTGAATCATTGGAGTCGGGATATATTCCCGTTTTTCCTCCAAATTTATTTCCCGGGGTGTCATGCTCCCCCTCATCATATCACTTTCCAAGAGCACAGCGTGTCTTGTTTCAACAAATTTTGTTGCCTGATTTGGACAATAAAACCGATATGCTTTAGATTTGTCAGGATAACCAATAAAATGGCAACTTACTGTCTTGGGGTCTAATTTTTGCATAATTGGATTGAAAATCCTTGCTTCAGCTGGACAGCCCCATACATAAAAATAATTCAAGGTTGGTTTCTTCCCAGTCCATAATTCATACGGCGTTTTGGGCACTGATTTACTGGGAACCCTGTTAAGAATCTGTGCTGCTGTCTTAAGGGCTTCCATCCATAAATTTACCGGCAAAGTGGAGTGGCTTAACATACTCCGCACCATATCCATAAGGGTACGGTTCCGCCTTTCAGCCACCCCGTTTTGCCGAGGTTCGCCCGGTGCTGAACACTTAGCCATAATGCCATTTTCCTATAAGAACTTTGCAAACGGTCTAGGAATTTGGCCATAAGTAGTATGTCTGCCATAGTACTCACAACCACGATTAGATCTCACAACTTTAATTCTTTTATTGCTTTGATTTTCAACCTCAGCTTTGAAAATCTTGAACTTGTCTAATGCCTCTGCTCTTTCTTTAATTGGATAAATATATCCAAAACGGGAGAAATCATCGATGAACGGTATGAAAGAATTAAAACCATCCACCGATCACACATTAAACGGACAACATATATCTGTATGAATTATTTCCAAAACTCCCGTGCTTCGGATTCCACCTTTCTTAATTTGCTTGGCATATTTTCCTTTGATGCAATCAATACAATGATCCATATCCGCATCCGAAAAATTGAGAGAAGGAAGAACTTGATCTTTAATGAGACGCTCAATCCTCCCCCTCAAAATATAATATGGCCTAACCGATAGTGCCATAATTTCGAAGAAGTCTCATTATTAACTCTTTTGCGTTTGGTACTGACATTCATATTTGAGGTAGAACCTACATTATTTATATCATCACAGAGGGAAATTACATAAAGCTTGTCTTGTCTAAAGGCAAGACCAACATTATTATTGTCATACATAATTATACATTGATTGTTCTCAAAGTGACATACATAACCATCATCGTCTAAGCATGAAACAGAAATTAAATTCCGTTTCATCGAGGGGACATAAAGAACATCATGTAGTAGAAGCTTGAAGCCGGTATGAAGTGTGAGAGTAAAATCTCCAAGTGCCTCAGCGTCAGCTTCAAAACCATTAGCAACTCTAATGGTTCTTTCCCCTCTTTCTAGGCTCCTCCTCATATGGAATCCCTGCAACGAATTTGAAATATGAATCATTGCGCCTGAACCAACCCACCAAGTATTGGTGGCATAATTAACATAATGGGATTCTTCAACAAAAGTAATTACATCAGTACCTCTATCCTTGAGCCATCTCTTGAAACCAAAGCAATCCTTTTGCTTATGACCACCTTTTCCACAAAAGTGGCATCCATCGGTATTTTTCCCTTCCTCATTAGGAGCCTTTTCTGGCTTCTTTTGTTGAGAGCTTTTGGAAGACTGGCCTTTATTTTTGAACTTATTAGGCTTAGGCTTTATATATTCTTTCACAAATTTATTGTACCTTTTCTTTTGTGAAACCTTGAATTGATTGATGTGCTCAATCCTATCATCCTTCAGCCTTTCTTCTTCTTGCACATAACGTGCCATCATTTCATCAACTCCCCATTGCAATTTGGCATTACAATTGATCATAAATGGAGAGAACTCTTGAGGCAAAGATGACATAATAAAATGCACAAGGAAGCCATGATACGTCTCCAACGTATCTATAATTTTTGATTGTTTCATGCTATTATATTATCAATCGTGTATGCTTTATATGCAATTTTATATCATTTTTGGGAACTAACCTATTAACCTAGTGTCCAGTGCCAGTTTCTGTTTTTGCCTATTTTATTATTTCACAGAAAAACCATACCAAAGGAAGTCCAAACAAGAAGGAACTTTACGGTGATTTTTTCTGGACCAGAAGAGACCCTAGAAGCTTTGGGAGGAGGCCAGAAGATATACGAGTGGGCCACAAGCTCACACAGCACGCCCCTAGGGGGGCACACCACCTAAGCTTGTGGGCCCCTCGTAGCTCCTTTTGACCTAATTCCAGCGCTATAAATTCCCATAAATCCACAAACCACCAGAGCGAGACCCGAAACAATTCTTCTGCCGCCGCAAGCCTCTGTTCTTCCGTGATCCCATCTGGAGGCCTTTGCCGGTACTCTGCCGGAGGGGGAATCATTCACGGAGGGGTTCTTCATCAACCTTGCTGGCGTTCCGATGATGTGTGAGTAGTTCCCACAGAACCTACGGATCCATAGTGTTAGCTAGATGGCTCTCTCTCTCTCTCTTTGATCTTCAATACAATGTTCTCTTCGGAGATCGACTCGATGTAATCTTCTTTTGCGGTGTGTTTGTTGGGATCTGATGAATTGTGGGTTTATGATCAGATTATTCATTGAAGGTAATTGAGTCTTTTCGAAACTTTATTATGTGTGATTGTTATAACTTTGTATTTCTCTCTGATCTATCCATTTGGTTTGGCCAACTAGATTGATTTATGTTTAGTGGGAGAGGTGCTTTGTGGTAGGTTCAATCTTGAGGTGTCTTCACTCTGTGACAGGAGGAGTAGCGAGGCACGTATTGTATTGTTGCTACTTAGGGTAAAACGATGGGGTTTAATCATATTGCTTGATTTTATTCTGTCTACATTATGTCATCATGCTCCAAGCATTACTCTGTTTGTTACGAACTTAGGGGGGGGGGGGGGAAGTTGGAAATGATGATCTTAAAAGACTAAATTGTAGCCATTATGTTTTTGATGATAAAGATAAGCTTAAGTGAAAAATATCTGAAGCTACAGTGGGGCATTGGCCACTGTAGCTAGCTACAGTATCATACCTACTCTGATAGGCTGCTTGATCAGGGGCATCCATCAACAACCACCAGGTGTCTGTCACCTCCTGCTGCACAGTGCCATCTAATAAAGAAAAGGGAGAATAGAAGAATAGTGCAGCTACGGCTGCGGTAAGGCTTTGCTCTCAACCTCCACTACACTTCTCCTCGCTCTCAACTCTCAGAAACACATAAAAACAAAGGCTACTGATCACCTTGCCTGTAGCAGCGGAATGCCATGCACAGGCCAGAAGATCAAGCTGCACGGGGGAAAACGACCTGAAGAAGGAGATGTCTGGCTCCTTTAATCAAGGTATTATCCATCTCCTAATTATTTTAATGGCTTCAAACTTAGGCTACTAATCCTGAAGATCCAACATTACAAGTTAGTTTCACAAATTGGAGAAAAGCCAAAAATAGGGGAAGAAATTTCACAGGTGCCATAACTAGTGGTGGACCATCAGCCAGCGAGGCTGTGGGCACTATTATGTCATCCTACAAGTGTGAAAATTTCGAGTGAGGATTCACATGACAATGATGCTCGTACACCTAGAATTTGCACATGCTTTAACATGCGGGTCATACTAAGGCATAAAATGTGGCAGTTGGTTTATGACTCGAATTAAAAAAATATATACACAGTTGCAAACTAAAGGTCAAGTGGAATTCATTTAAAAAAATACTCATCTCTCTCCTCTCCACACTCTCATCAACATACAAAAGAACACCAATCACAAAACGGCTAACGGCAATGAGAAACGGGAGGAGAGGAAAGAGAGCGTGAGTATTTTTTTAAATGAATTCCACTTGTTACCTTTAGTTGCAACTTTGTATATATTTTAATTCGGTCATAAACAACTTGCCACATTTTATGCCTTAGTTATGACCCGCATGGTTAAAGCATGTGCAAATTCTATGTGTACGAGCATCATTGTCCATTTGAATCCTCACTCTAAATTTTCACTACTTGTTAGGATGACATAATAGCTGCCCCGCCTCGCTGGCTGATGGCTCCACCACTAGTTATGGCACTGTGACATTTCTTCCCCTATTTTGGCTTTTCCTCCAATTTGTGAAACTAACTTGTAATTGTTGGATTCTTCAGGATTAGTTAGCCTAAGTTTGAGCCATTAAAATAATTAGGAGATGGATAATACCTTGATTAAAGGATCCAGCCATCTCCTTCTTCAGGTCCTTTTCCCCCGTGCAGCTTGATCTTCTGGCTGTGCACTGGCATTCCCGCTGCTCCAGTGCAAGGCTGATCAGTAGCCTTTGTTCTTATGTGTTTCTGAGAGTGAGAGAGAGAAGTGAGTGGAGGTTGAGAGCAACAGCCTCTCCCGCAGCCGTAGCTGCTCTTCTCTTCTCCCTTTTTCTTTATAGATTGCACTGTGCATCAGGGGACAGCCACCTGGTTGGTTGATGAGCTGCCCCTGATCAAGGCAGCTCATCAGAGTAGGTAGATACTGTAGCTAGCTACAGTGGCCACTGCCCCACTGTAGCTTTCAGATATTTTCACTTAAGCTTTATCTTTATCATCAAAACATAATGGCTACAATTTAGTCTTTAAGATCAT
Organism: Thinopyrum elongatum; assembly: GCA_011799875.1. Taxonomy (NCBI): domain Eukaryota; kingdom Viridiplantae; phylum Streptophyta; class Magnoliopsida; order Poales; family Poaceae; genus Thinopyrum; species Thinopyrum elongatum. The sequence goes on along the minus strand of CM022299.1, from coordinate 636,673,229 downwards.
CATTTCCAACATTCCCCCCCCCCCCCCCCTTGATCGTAAGACTAAATTTATAAGCTCACTTTTCAACAAAATAATGTACCAAGACGAAAAGATTGCAGTGGCCAATATCAGGTACCACTGAATCTAGTGACTATAGCACATCACTTCATATCAAAATGAAACTTCTTTAACTTATGAGCTCCATAAACTTCATTCACATAATTCATTAACTTAATTTACATAATTATTTACATAAGCATCATAACCATTATAGACTCATCTCTTGATAAAATGGTACACCAAGACAATAGATTGCAACCGTCGTTTAAGTACTGGTGAACCAATTAACCAAGACAATAGATTGCAACTGTCAATTAAGCTTCTTTGGGGAGATGGTGTCATAACAGTCCCAACTTTGCCAGGATTAAAGGCATTCAACCAAACCCATGCCGGCAACATGCTCTTTGAATACACTGGGTGGTAAGCCTTTCGTGAGCGGATTTGCCAACATCAGCATAGTACTGATGTACTTGACATTAATTGTCTGATCCTGTACTCTATCTTTCACAACAAGAAACTTAATGTCAATGTGTTTGGCAGCATCACTTGACTTGTTGTTACTCAAAAATGTTACCGCGGGTTGATTATCGCAGTAGAGTGTGATTGGCCTGGAAATGCTATCAATCATTTTCAATCCTGGGATGAAATCTTCAGCCATGCTGCCTGCTCGGTAGCCTCAAAACATGCCACAAACTTTGCCTGCATTGTCGACGATGTAGTGACAGTTTGTTTGGAGCTTCTCCACGATATGGCTCCATTTGCGAAGGTGAAAACATAACCTGACGTGGATTTCTTAGTATCAACACACCCCGCAAAATCAGCTTCTGAATAACCCACCACCTCGAGGTTATCAGATTTCTTATATGTAAGCATGAGTCCTTTAGTGCCTTGCAAATAACACAAGACTTTCTTAGCAGTCTTCTAGTGATCCAGACCTGGATTAGACTGATATCTGCCAAGCATCCCGGTCATGAATGCTAAATCAGGGCGAGTGCACACTTGTGCATACATAATACTTCCAACAATTGAGGCATAAGGAATTGACTTCATCTGCACAGATTCATAATCATTTCTTGGGCACTGAAAAGTCCCAAATTTATCGCCCTTAACAATTGGAGCAGGCGAGGCTGAGCACTTATGCATATAGTACTTTTTTGTACCTTCTTAATATATTCTCTCTGAGATAGCCCCAAGATCCCTCTAGATCTATCTCAGTGAATTTCAATTCCTAAAACATAAGCCGCTTCACCGAGATCCTTCATATCAAACTTAGAGGAAAGAAACCTCTTCGTTTCCAATAGCATATTTTTATCACTTCTGGCTAAAAGTATGTCATCAACATACAGTATCAGGAAGATAAATTTACTCCCCCTGAACTTAGTATATACGTAATTGTCCACTTTATTTTCTTCAAAACCAAAATTCCTTATAACCTAATCAAACTTAAGATACCATTCCCTTGATGCTTGCTTTAAGCCGTAGATAGATTTCTTCAGATGACATCCTAAATGTTCATTTCCTTCCACAACAAAACCTTCCGGTTGTGCCATGTAAATATCTTCACGCAAGTCACCATTTAGAAATGCCGTCTTGACATCCATCTGATGTAGCTCCAAATCATAATGAGCCACAAGTGCCATAATTATTCTGAATGAGTTCTTAGAAGAGACGGGTGAAAAAGTTTCTTTATAATCAATCCCTTCTCTTTGATTGAAACCTTTTGCCACGAGCCTTGCCTTAAACCTTTCGATATTCCCTTTGGAGTCATGTTTGTTCTTGTAGACCCATTTGCATCCAACTGTTTTGGCTCCTCTGGGAATTTCTACTAAATCCCATACTTCATTAGTACTCATGGACTTCATTTCATCTTTCATAGCATTGAGCCATTCAGACAAAAATTCACTTTGCAAGGCTTCTTTAAATGAGGTGGGATCATTATCCAACACCGACTCATTCATGTCTTCACTCATGTAAGTGATATAATCATCAGGAATAGCAGGCTTTCTAGTCCATTGTGACATTCTGAGAGGTTCATCATTTTGCACATCATTAACAATTATGGGCTGCTGAGTATTTTCAATAGAAACATCATCAGGTGTGACATCTGAAACAATCACAGGAGTCTCAGCAGGTGTTGCATTAGCAGTCCTCTCAACAGGAGGTGCAACATTAGCAGACACCGGGAAAACAGGTTCTTGAATCATTGGAGTCGGGATATATTCCCGTTTTTCCTCCAAATTTATTTCCCGGGGTGTCATGCTCCCCCTCATCATATCACTTTCCAAGAGCACAGCGTGTCTTGTTTCAACAAATTTTGTTGCCTGATTTGGACAATAAAACCGATATGCTTTAGATTTGTCAGGATAACCAATAAAATGGCAACTTACTGTCTTGGGGTCTAATTTTTGCATAATTGGATTGAAAATCCTTGCTTCAGCTGGACAGCCCCATACATAAAAATAATTCAAGGTTGGTTTCTTCCCAGTCCATAATTCATACGGCGTTTTGGGCACTGATTTACTGGGAACCCTGTTAAGAATCTGTGCTGCTGTCTTAAGGGCTTCCATCCATAAATTTACCGGCAAAGTGGAGTGGCTTAACATACTCCGCACCATATCCATAAGGGTACGGTTCCGCCTTTCAGCCACCCCGTTTTGCCGAGGTTCGCCCGGTGCTGAACACTTAGCCATAATGCCATTTTCCTATAAGAACTTTGCAAACGGTCTAGGAATTTGGCCATAAGTAGTATGTCTGCCATAGTACTCACAACCACGATTAGATCTCACAACTTTAATTCTTTTATTGCTTTGATTTTCAACCTCAGCTTTGAAAATCTTGAACTTGTCTAATGCCTCTGCTCTTTCTTTAATTGGATAAATATATCCAAAACGGGAGAAATCATCGATGAACGGTATGAAAGAATTAAAACCATCCACCGATCACACATTAAACGGACAACATATATCTGTATGAATTATTTCCAAAACTCCCGTGCTTCGGATTCCACCTTTCTTAATTTGCTTGGCATATTTTCCTTTGATGCAATCAATACAATGATCCATATCCGCATCCGAAAAATTGAGAGAAGGAAGAACTTGATCTTTAATGAGACGCTCAATCCTCCCCCTCAAAATATAATATGGCCTAACCGATAGTGCCATAATTTCGAAGAAGTCTCATTATTAACTCTTTTGCGTTTGGTACTGACATTCATATTTGAGGTAGAACCTACATTATTTATATCATCACAGAGGGAAATTACATAAAGCTTGTCTTGTCTAAAGGCAAGACCAACATTATTATTGTCATACATAATTATACATTGATTGTTCTCAAAGTGACATACATAACCATCATCGTCTAAGCATGAAACAGAAATTAAATTCCGTTTCATCGAGGGGACATAAAGAACATCATGTAGTAGAAGCTTGAAGCCGGTATGAAGAGTGAGAGTAAAATCTCCAAGTGCCTCAGCGTCAGCTTCAAAACCATTAGCAACTCTAATGGTTCTTTCCCCTCTTTCTAGGGTCCTCCTCATATGGAATCCCTGCAACGAATTTGAAATATGAATCATTGCGCCTGAACCAACCCACCAAGTATTGGTGGCATAATTAACATAATGGGATTCTTCAACAAAAGTAATTACATCAGTACCTCTATCCTTGAGCCATCTCTTGAAACCAAAGCAATCCTTTTGCTTATGACCACCTTTTCCACAAAAGTGGCATCCATCGGTATTTTTCCCTTCCTCATTAGGAGCCTTTTCTGGCTTCTTTTGTTGAGAGCTTTTGGAAGACTGGCCTTTATTTTTGAACTTATTAGGCTTAGGCTTTATATATTCTTTCACAAATTTATTGTACCTTTTCTTTTGTGAAACCTTGAATTGATTGATGTGCTCAATCCTATCATCCTTCAGCCTTTCTTCTTATTGCACATAACGTGCCATCATTTCATCAACTCCCCATTGCAATTTGGCATTACAATTGATCATAAATGGAGAGAACTCTTGAGGCAAAGATGACATAATAAAATGCACAAGGAAGCCATGATACGTCTCCAACGTATCTATAATTTTTGATTGTTTCATGCTATTATATTATCAATCGTGTATGCTTTATATGCAATTTTATATCATTTTTGGGAACTAACCTATTAACCTAGTGTCCAGTGCCAGTTTCTGTTTTTGCCTATTTTATTATTTCACAGAAAAACCATACCAAAGGAAGTCCAAACAAGAAGGAACTTTACGGTGATTTTTTCTGGACCAGAAGAGACCCTAGAAGCTTTGGGAGGAGGCCAGAAGATATACGAGTGGGCCACAAGCTCACACAGCACGCCCCTAGGGGGGCACACCACCTAAGCTTGTGGGCCCCTCGTATCTCCTTTTGACCTAATTCCAGCGCTATAAATTCCCATAAATCCACAAACCACCAGAGCGAGACCCGAAACAATTCTTCTGCCGCCGCAAGCCTCTGTTCTTCCGTGATCCCATCTGGAGGCCTTTGCCGGTACTCTGCCGGAGGGGGAATCATTCACGGAGGGGTTCTTCATCAACCTTGCTGGCGTTCCGATGATGTGTGAGTAGTTCCCACAGAACCTACGGATCCATAGTGTTAGCTAGATGGCTCTCTCTCTCTCTCTTTGATCTTCAATACAATGTTCTCTTCGGAGATCGACTCGATGTAATCTTCTTTTGCGGTGTGTTTGTTGGGATCTGATGAATTGTGGGTTTATGATCAGATTATTCATTGAAGGTAATTGAGTCTTTTCGAAACTTTATTATGTGTGATTGTTATAACTTTGTATTTCTCTCTGATCTATCCATTTGGTTTGGCCAACTAGATTGATTTATGTTTAGTGGGAGAGGTGCTTTGTGGTAGGTTCAATCTTGAGGTGTCTTCACTCTGTGACAGGAGGAGTAGCGAGGCACGTATTGTATTGTTGCTACTTAGGGTAAAACGATGGGGTTTAATCATATTGCTTGATTTTATTCTGTCTACATTATGTCATCATGCTCCAAGCATTACTCTGTTTGTTACGAACTTAGTACTTTAAGATGCATGCTGGATAGCGGTCGAGGGGTGGAGTAATAGTAGTAGATGCAGGCAGGAGTCGGTCTACTTGTCACAGACGTAATGCCTATGTACTGATCATGCCATGAATAACATCATAACTATACGCTTTTCTATCAACTGCCCAACAGTAATTTGTTTACCCACCGTATGCTATGTTCTTGAGAGAGATGCCTCGAGTTAAAACTATGCCCCCCGGGTCCATCCAAATCATATTACTAAAACCCTAATTTACTTGCTACAATTTATTTCTTTTTATTTCCACAATTTATATATCTACCACTATCAGAATTAATCCTTGCAATTAACGAGTACAAGGGGATTGACAACCCTCTTGCCGCGTTGGGTGCAAGTATTTTGTTTGTGTGTGTAGGTACTGTCGACCTTTGTCTGTGTGAATCTCCTATTGGTTCGATAACCTTGGCTCTCTACTGAGGGAAATACTATCCGCTACTATATTGTTTCACCCTTCCTCTTCGGGGAATATCCCAACGCAGCTCACAAGTAGCAAGCCATTAGAAATTTCCATTTCCATAGTCTTCAGTTTGGCAGCCATGTTGCATTTCTTCATAATATGCTCTCGAAGACTTCCCGTGCGATCATATTTTTCATTAATTAGTCTTCTGATAAGACTTGTTGCATAAATTTTAGAAGGCCCTTTAAACTGATGCTCAATTTTTGCAAAATACCCTTTAGCAGTTTCACAGTTTGGAAGGGCTCCCCTCATGCTTTGTGTAATGGAACCCTTTATCATCATAAGGCATTTGCGATTAGAGTCATCCCACTTAGCCTTCATAACATCATAATCCTTCTTGAGGGCATCATAATTTTCATCATTTTCTTTAGGTGCCTCTGAAAGATCATTAAGGAGAGCATAATCAATACTGAGTAAGGCCATCGTTATTTCAAGCTTTTCCTTCCATGTAGCATAATTGCTACCATTAAGTTGCTCAATGCCATTAAGCATCCCAGTGATATGAGAGACATTAGGTGCTGTAAAAGAAAATTCAAAATTCTTTAGTAAGCATCACCATCATCATAATTAAATTTTATTGATCAAACTCAAGTCAGCTTGGCTAGAAATGAAAATGAGCACCAAAATTTTGTGGACAAATATTCATCAATTAGCTTTATCCAAATTGATAAATAAAAGCCACACTTTAATAATCCTCATTTCATTAGTTTCTTTTATCAACCCGGTTCACATCAGCTTTGGCCAGAAGTGAAACGAATCAATAAAAGAATTTTGCGGTTTAAATGCCCGTCAAACAACTTTGGTCAAAATGACAAAGCATTAAACCACACTTTATTTGAGGATCCATTAAACTTCATTTCACAGTGGAAACATTATGCCATAATGATCACAATAACTTTCATCATCAAAATAAAATGCCATAAAGAAGAAATTAACTAGACATAATCAATTTGTAGCATAAATAATTCAAGCATGCAACAACATGACATATTAAAACATAATAAGAATTAAAATACTTAAAGAATTAAATTACTGAAATCAACATAATAATTTATGCATTAAATTTAGCTCGAAAAATGTTCACTTTATCACCTAAAATCTAAACATTAAAAGGAAAATTATTTAGTAATTTTCCCAAAGTAAATTTCTGCCCATAACAGAAGATTAGCCCTAACACAAATTTTTTTAATCTGGGCTAAAACCAGCTTCTGTGCTGAGCCAGAGATCAAATCTGGCCTAGCACAGAGCCTTTTCTGCCTCCCCTGGTCACCAGGCAGGCAGCCTGGGCTGCAGGCCTAGCTACAGCTGCTGGCCCAAACAAAAAACGGCCAGCCGTCGCTGCTCTTTCCCCTTGTGCGAACCCTATCCAGCCCCCCTCCTCCTTCGACCTGCCTATCCACCCGACAGCGCGAGAGAGACGGCGAACGGCGGCAATGTTGGAAATATGCCCTAGAGGCAATAATAAAATGGTTATTCTTATATTTCCTTGTTCATGATAATTGTCTGTTGTTCATGCTATAATTGTATTAACCGGAAACCGTAATACATGTGTGAATACATAGACCACAGCATGTCCCTAGTGAGGCTCTACTTGACTAGCTCGTTGATCAATAGATGGTTGTGGTTTCCTGACCATGGACATTGGATGTCGTTGATAATGGGATCACATCATTAGGAGAATGATGTGATGGACAAGACCCAATCCTAAGCATAGCATAAGATCGTGTAGTTTGTTTGCTAAAGCTTTTCTAATGTCAAGTATCATTTCCTTAGACCATGAGATTGTGCAACTCCCGGATACCGTAGGAATGCTTTGGGTGTATCAAACGTCACAACGTAACTGGGTGACTATAAAGGTGCACTACAGGTATCTCCGAAAGTGTCTGTTGGGTTGGCACGAATCGAGACTGGGATTTGTCACTCCGTATGACGGGGAGGTATCTCTGGGCCCACTCGATAATGCATCATCATAATGAGCTCAATGTGACTAAGGAGTTAGCCACGGGATCATGCGTTATGGAACGAGTAAAGAGACTTGCTGGTAACGAGATTGAACGAGGTATGGGGATACCGACGATCGAATCTCGGGCAAGTAACACACCGATGGACAAAGGGAATTGTATACGGGATTGATTGAATCCCCGACATCGTGGTTCATCTGATGAGATCATCGTGGAACATGTGGGAGCCAACATGGGTATCCAGATCCCGCTGTTGGTTATTGACCGGAGAGATGTCTCGGTCATGTCTGCATGGTTCCCGAACCCGTAGGGTCTACACACTTAAGGTTCGGTGACGCTAGAGTTGTAATGGGAATTGTATGTGGTTAACCAAAAGTTGTTCGGAGTCCCGGATGAGATCCTGGACGTCACGAGGAATTCCGGAATGGTCCGGAGGTGAAGATTTATATATGGGAAGTCCTGTTTTGGTCACCGGAAAAGTTTCGTGTATTATCGGTATTGTACTGGGAGTGCCGAAAGGGGTCCGGGGGTCCACCTGCCCCGGTGGCCCACATGGGCTGTAGGGGTGTGCGCCTTGGCCTATATGGGCCAGGGGCACCAGCCCCAAGAGGCCCATGCGCCAAGAGGGGAGGAGGGGGAAGAGTCCTAAAAGGGGAAGGCACCCCCTAGGTGCCTTGGGGAGGGAGGAAACTCCTCCTTGGCCGCACCCCTCCTTGGAGGAGGGGCCAAGGCTGCGCCCCCAGCCCTCCCCCTTGCCTCCTATATATAGTGGGGAGAGGGAGGCCCTGGACACACCAATACCCCTTCCCGGGAGCAGCCCTTCCCCCTCTCCAACACCTCCTCCTACTCCGTAGTGCTTTGCGAAGCCCTGTCGGAGAACCACGAGCTCCTCCACCACCACGCCGTCGTGCTGCCGGAGTTCTCCCTCAACTTCTCCTTCCCCCTTGCTGGATCAAGAAGGAGGAGACGTCCCCGGGCTGTACATGTGTTGAAGGCGTTTGGATCGGATCTTCCGCGATTTGAATTGCCGCGAGTACGACTCCATCAACCGCGTTCTTGTAACGCTTCCGCTTAGCGATCTTCAAGGGTATGAAGATTCACTCCCTCTCTCTCGTTGCTAGCATCTCCTAGATTGATCTTGGTGACACGTAGGAAATTTTTGAATTATCACTACGTTCCCCAACAGTGGCATCATGAGCTAGGTCTATGCGTAGATTCTATGCACGAGTAGAACACAAAGTAGTTGTGGGTGATGATTTGGTCAATTTGCTTACCGTTACTAGTCTTATCTTGATTCGGTGGCATTGTGGGATGAAGCGGCCTGGACCGACCTTACACGTACGCTTACGTGAGACAGGTTCCACCGACTGACATGCACTTGTTGCATAAGGTGGCTAGCGGGTGTCTATCTCTCCCACTTTAGTCGGATCGGATTCGATGAAGAGGGTCCTTATGAAGGGTAAATAGCAATTGGCATATCACCGTTGTGGCTTTTGCGTAGGTAAGAAACGTTCTTGCTAGAAACCCATAGCAGCCACATAAAACATGCAACAACAATTAGAGGACGTCTAACTTGGTTTTGCAGGGTATGCTATGTGATGTGATATGGCCAAAAGGGTGTGATGAATTATATATGTGATGTATGAGATTGATCATGTTCTTGTAATAGGAATCACGACTTGCATGTCGATGAGTATGACAACCGGCAGGAGCCATAGGAGTTGTCTTAATTTATTGTATGACCTGCGTGTCAATGTAAACGCCATGTAATTACATTACTTTATTGCTAACCGTTAGCCATAGTAGTAGAAGTAATAGTTGGCGAGACAACTTCATGAAGACACGATGATGGAGATCATGATGATGTAGATCATGATGATGGAGATCATGGTGTCATGCTGGTGACGATGGTGATCATGCCGCGCCTCGAAGATGGAGACCAAAGGCGCAAGATGATATTGGCCATATCATGTCACTTTATGATTTGCATGTGATGTTTATCATGTTTACATCTTATTTGCTTAGAACGACGGTAGCATAAATAAGATGATCCCTCACTAAAATTTCAAGAAATGTGTTCCCCCTAACTGTGCACCGTTGCGAAGGTTCGTTGTTTCGAAGCACCACGTGATGATCGGGTGTGATAGATTCTAACGTTCGCATACAACGGGTGTAAGCCAGATTTACACATGCGAAACACTTAGGTTGACTTGACGAGCCTAGCATGTACAGACATGGCCTCGGAACACGAGAGACCGAAAGGTCGAACATGAGTCGTATGGTAGATGCGATCAACATGGAGATGTTCACCGTTGATGACTAGTCCGTCTCACGTGATGATCGGATACGGCCTAGTTGATTCGGATCATGTATCACTTAGATGACTAGAGGGATGTCTATCTGAGTGGGAGTTCATTAAATAATTTGATTAGATGAACTTGATTATCATGAACTTAGTCTAAAATTGTCTTTACAATCTATCCTGTAGATCCAATGGCCCACGCTAATGTTGCCCTCAACTTCAACGCGTTCCTAGAGAAAACCAAGCTAAAAGATGATGGTAGCAACTATACGGACTGGGTCCGTAACTTGAGGATCATACTCATAGCTGCCAAGAAAGCATATGTCCTTGAAGCACCGCTAGGTGACGCACCCATTTTACCAGCAACTCAAGACGTTATGAACGCCTGGTAGTCGCGTAGTGATGATTACTCCCTGGTTCAGTGCGGCATGCTTTACAGCTTAGAATCAGGGCTCCAAAAGCGTTTTGAGCAACACGGAGCATATGAGATGTTCCAAGAGCTGAAAATGGTTTTCCAAGCTCATGCCCGGGTCGAGAGATATGAAGTCTCCGACAAGTTCTACAGTTGTAAGATGGAAGAAAATAGTTCTGTCAGCGAGCATATACTCAAAATGTCTGGGTTGCACAACCGTTTGTCTCAGCTGGAAGTTAACCTTCCAGATGACTCGGTCATTGACAGAATCCTCCAGTCGCTTCCACCTAGCTACAAGAGCTTTGTGATGAACTACAATATGCAAGGGATGGAGAAGTCCATTCCTGAGTTATATTCGATGCTGAAATCGGCGGAGGTGGAGATCAAAAAGGAACATCAAGTGTTGATGGTGAATAAGACCACTAGTTTCAAGAAAGGCAAGGGTAAGAAGAACTTCAAGAAGGACGGCAAGGTAGTTGCCGCGCCCAGTAAGTCAGTTAACGGGAAGAAGCCAAAGAATGGACCCAAGCCTGAGACTGAGTGCTTTTTTTGCGAGGGAAATGATCACTGGAAGCGGAACTGCCCCAAGTACTTAGCGGATAAGAAGGCCAGCAATACCAAAGGTATATATTATATACATGTTATTGTTGTGTACCTTACCAGCGCTCGTAGTAGCTCCTGGGTATTTGATACCGGTGCGGTTGCTCACATTTGTAACTCAAAACAGGAGCTGCGGAATAAGCGGAGACTGGCAAAGGACGAGGTGATGATGCGCGTCGGGAATGGTTCCAACGTCGACGTCGGCACGCTACCTCTACATCTACCTTCGGGATTAGTTTTAAACCTCAATAATTGTTATTTAGTGCCAGCTTTGAGCATGAACATTGTATCTGGATCTCGTTTAATGCGAGATGGCTACTCATTTAAATCCGAGAATAATGGTTGTTCTATTTATATGAGAGATATGTTTTATGGTCATGCCCCGCTGCTCAATGGTTTATTTTTATTGAATCTCGAACATGATGTTACACATATTCATAGTGTGAATGCCAAAAGATGTAAGGTTGATAATGATAGTCCCACATACTTGTGGCACTGCCGCCTTGGTCATATTGGTGTCAAACGCATGAAGAAACTCCATGCAGATGGACTTTTGGAGTCTCTTGATTATGAATCATTTGACACGTGTGAACCATGCCTCATGGGTAAAATGACCAAGACTCCGTTCTCCGGAACAATGGAGCGAGCAACCAACTTGTTGGAAATAATACATACTGATGTATGCGGTCCAATGAGCGTTGAGGCTCGCGGTGGCTATCGTTATGTTCTCACCCTCACTGATGACTTAAGTAGATATGGGTATGTCTACTTAATGAAACACAAGTCTGAGACCTTTGAAAAGTTCAAGGAATTTCAGAGTGAGGTAGAGAATCAACGTGACTGGAAAATAAAGGTCTTACGATCAGATCGTGGAGGAGAATATTTGAGTCACGAGTTTGGCACGCACTTGAGGAAATGTGGAATTGTTTCACAACTCACGCCGCCTGGAACACCTCAGCGAAATGGTGTGTCCGAACGTCGCAATTGCACTCTATTGGATATGGTTTGATCTATGATGTCTCTTACCGATCTACCGCTATCATTTTCCGGTTATGCTTTAGAGACAGCCACATTCACTTTAAATAGGGCACCATCTAAATCCGTTGAGACGACACCGTATGAATTATGGTTTGGGAAGAAACCTAAGCTGTCGTTTCTGAAAGTTTGGGGATGCGATGCTTACGTCAAGAAACTTCAACCTGAAAAGCTCGAACCCAAATCGAAAAAATGCGTCTTCATAGGATACCCTAAGGAAACTATTGGGTATACCTTCTACCTCAGATCCGAAGGCAAGATCTTTGTTGCCAAGAATGGATCCTTTCTAGAGAAAGAGTTTCTCTCGAAAGAAGTAAGTGGGAGGAAAGTAGAACTTGATGAGGTACCCCCTTTTGAACCGGAGAGTAGCGCAGCTCAGGACGATGTTTCTGTGGTGCCTGCACCGACTAGAGAGGAAGTTAATGATGATGATCATGAAACTTCGGATCAAGTTGCTACTGAACTTCGTAGGTCCACGAGGACACGTTCCGCACCAGAGTGGTACAGCAACCCTGTCCTAGAAATCATGTTGTTAGACAACGGTGAACCTTTGAACTATGAAGAAGCGATGGCGGGCCCGGATTCCAACAAATGGCTTGAAGCCATGAAATCTGAGATAGGATCCATGTATGAGAACAAAGTATGGACTTTGGTGGACTTGCCCGATGATCGGCGAGCCATAGAAAATAAGTGGATCTTTAAGAAGAAGACTGACGCGGATGGTAATGTGACCGTCTATAAGGCTAGGCTTGTCGCTAAGGGTTATCGACAAGTTCAAGGAGTTGACTACGATGAGACCTTCTCACCCGTAGCAAAGCTGAAGTCCGTCCAAATCATGTTAGCAATTGCCGCATTCTATGATTATGAAATCTGGCAAATGGACGTCAAAACGGCATTCCTTAATGGTTTCCTTAAGGAAGAATTGTATATGATGCAGCCAGAAGGTTTGTCGATCCTAAGAATGCTGACAAAGTATGCAAGCTCCAGCGCTCCATCTATGGGCTGGTGCAAGCATCTCGGAGTTGGAACATTCGCTTTGATGAAATGATCAAAGCATTTGGGTTTATACAGACTTATGGAGAAGCCTGTATTTACAAGAAAGTGAGTGGGAGCTCTGTAGCATTTCTCATATTATATGTGGATGACATACTATTGATGGGAAATGATATAGAACTTTTGGAAAGCATAAAGGCCTACTTGAATAAGTGTTTTTCAATGAAGGACCTTGTAGAAGCTGCTTACATATTAGGCATCAAGATCTATAGAGATAGATCGAGACGCCTCATTGGTCTTTCATAAAGCACATACCTTGACAAGATATTGAAGAAGTTCAATATTGATCAGTCTAAGAAGGGGTTCTTGCCTGTATTGCAAGGTGTGAGATTGAGCACAGCTCAACGCCCGACCTCGGCAGCAGAAAGAGAAAAATGAGTGTCATCCCCTATGCCTCGGCCATAGGCTCTATTATGTATGCCACGCTGTGTACCAGACCTGATGTGAACCTTGCCATAAGTTTGGTAGGGAGGTACCAAAGTGATCCCGGTATGGAACACTGGACAGTGGTCAAGAATATCCTAAAGTACCTGAAAAGGACTAAGGATATGTTTCTTGTTTATGGAGGTGCCGAAGAGCTCGTCATAAAGGGTTACGTCGACGCTAGCTTTGACACAGATCTGGATGACTCCAAGTCACAAACCGGATATGTGTATATTTTGAATGGTGGGGCAGTCAGCTGGTGCAGTTGCAAGCAAAGCGTCGTGGCGGGATCTACATGTGAAGCGGAGTAAATAGCTGCTTCGGAAGCAGCGCAAGAAGGAGTCTGGATGAAGGAGTTTATCACCGACCTAGGAGTGGTTCCCAATACATCAGGCCCGATGACTCTCTTCTATGACAACACTGGAGCTATTCCCATTGCCAAGGAGCCTAGGTTTCACAAGAAGACCAAGCACATCAAGCGCCGCTTCAACTCCATTCGTGAATATATTCAAGATGGAGATATAGATATTTGTAAAGTACATACGGATCTAAATGTCGCAGATCCGTTGACTAAACCTCTTCCACGAGCAAAACGTGGTCAGCACCAGAACTCTATGGGTGTTCGATTCATCACAATGTAACTAGATTATTGAATCTAGTGCAAGTGGGAGACTGTTGGAAATATGCCCTAGAGGCAATAATAAAATGGTTATTATTATATTTCCTTGTTCATGATAATTGTCTGTTGTTCATGCTATAATTGTATTAACCGGAAACCGTAATACATGTGTGAATACATAGACTACAACATGTCCCTAGTGAGCCTCTACTTGACTAGCTCGTTGATCAATAGATGGTTGTGGTTTCCTGACCATGGACATTGGATGTCATTGATAACGGGATCACATCATTAGGAGAATGATGTGATGGACAAGACCCAATCCTAAGCATAGCATAAGATCGTGTTGTTCGTTTGCTAAAGCTTTTCTAATGTCAAGTATCATTTCCTTAGACCATGAGATTGTGCAACTCACGGATACGGTAGGAATGCTTTGGGTGTATCAAACGTCACAATGTAACTGGGTGACTATAAAGGTGCACTACAGGTATCTCCGAAAGTGTCTGTTGGGTTGGCACGAATCGAGACTGGGATTTGTCACTCCGTATGACGGAGAGGTATCTCTGGGCCCACTCGGTAATGCATCATCATAATGAGCTCAATGTGACTAAGGAGTTAGCCACGGGATCATGCGTTAGGGAACGAGTAAAGAGACTTGCTGGTAACGAGATTGAACGAGGTATGGGGATACTGACGATCGAATCTCGGGCAAGTAACATACCGATGGACAAAGGGAATTGTATACGGGATTGATTGAATCCCCGACATCGTGGTTCATCCGATGAGATCATCGTGGAACATGTGGGAGCCAACATGGGTATCCAAATCCCGCTGTTGGTTATTGACCGGAGAGATGTCTCGGTCATGTCTGCATGGTTCCTGAACCCGTAGGGTCTACACACTTAAGGTTCGGTGACGCTAGAGTTGTACTGGGAATTGTATGTGGTTAACCGAAAGTTGTTCGGAGTCCCGGATGAGATCCCGGATATCACGAGGAGTTCCGGAATGGTCCGGAGGTGAAGATTTATATATGGGAAGTCCTGTTTTGGTCACTGGAAAAGTTTCGTGTATTATCGGTATTGTACCGGGAGTGCCGAAAGGGGTCCGGGGATCCACCTGGGGGGTCCACCTGCCCCGGGGGCCCACATGGGCTGTAGGGGTGTGCGCCTTGGCCTATATGGGCCAGGGGCACCAGCCCCAAGAGGCCCATGCGCCAAGAGGGGGGGAGGGGGAAGAGTCCTAAAAGGGGAAGGCACCCCCTAGGTGCCTTGGGGAGGGAGGAAACTCCTCCTTGGCCGCACCCCTCCTTGGAGGAGGGGCCAAGGCTGCGCCCCCAGCCCTCCCCCTTGCCTCCTATATATAGTGGGGAGAGGGAGGCCCTGGACACACCAATACCCCTTCCCGGGAGCAGCCCTTCCCCCTCTCTAACACCTCCTCCTCCTCCGTACTGCTTTGCGAAGCCCTGTCGGAGAACCACGAGCTCCTCCACCACCACGCCGTCGTGCTGCCGGAGTTCTCCCTCAACTTCTCCTTCCCCCTTGCTGGATCAAGAAGGAGGAGACATCCCCGGGCTGTACATGTGTTGAACGCGGAGGCGCCGTCCGTTCGGCGTTTGGATCGGATCTTCCGCGATTTGAATCGCCGCGAGTACGACTCCATCAACCGCGTTCTTGTAACGCTTCCGCTTAGCTATCTTCAAGGGTATGAAGATTCACTCCCACTCTCTTGTTGCTAGCATCTCCTAGATTGATCTTGGTGACACGTAGGAAATTTTTGAATTATTACTACGTTCCCCAACAGGCAAGGCCAACCACAACGGAGGAAAAGGACGGTGCCGGTGAGCTCCTCTTGCCGGTGTCCCGTGCAGCTTCGGCCTGCGCGAGGCTCCGTTGAGTGGGGCTTGCCGGCGTCCAATGCGATGCAGCCGCGTGTGCGGACGTCCCCGCGACGGCGACGACGTGCAGTGCTAAATCCAGCATGGCGGCGCCTCTCCCTCAATGACAAGCCCGCGAGGAGGGCAGCAGCAGCCGCCGACTGGTACAGTGGGGGGCAGGGCGATCGGGCGCGAGCCCAAACGCGCCTGCCAACTTCAAGTGGTGACTCCGGCGCCGCCGCACGGCGACGGCAATCACCTCTGCCCTTTAGGTAATTATCCACTGCCTTTAGACCTTTAGGGTTAGGGTTAAGGTTCAATCAATTTGGGTATTTTAGGAATTAGGGTTTCAGTGATTTGGGAATTTCGTTAGGGTTAGCTTCAATTTGGTCAATCCCCATCTTAATTTAGCATCAACCGAAACCACAACATCAATTATGACATAAATTATGGGAGAAATTAAAATAATTTCATTTATAGGGTTTCCATAAATTGGGATTTTGCTTCAAATGCATTAATACCTTTAATTCATCATCCAAAATGAAACCCCTTAAACTTTATTAGAGGGAAAAACAAAAGAATTTCTGTTCTAGGGTTCCTGTAATTTCGGGATTTTGCTTAAAAGGTTACTTAAACACTTTAATCCCCTTTTAGCATCATCAATTGAAACCCTAGAGCCTCACTTTAATCTGTTAGGGCTAGATCCTAAAAAATTAAGGGCTAAATAAAATCAAGCTTAACTTGATCATGAAGAACAACTTGTTCCTTTATCTTGATCACAACAGATCAAGCATGAGGATGAGTATAAGGGCTCAAACCTAAGGCTATTGGCTCTAATGCCGTCATTGGATTCTCCAGGATCAGTTAGCCTAAGTTTGAGCCACCAAAATAATTAGGAGATGGATAATACCTTGATCAGAGGATCCAGCCATCTCCTTCTTTAGGTCCTTTTCCCTCGTGCAGCTTGATCTGCTGGCTATGCACTGGCCTTCCCGGTGCTCCAGTGCAAGGCTGATCAGTAGCCTTTGTTCTTATGTGTTTCTGAGAGTGAGAGAGAGAGAAGTGAGTGGAGGTTGAGAGCAGCAGCCTCTCCCGCAGCCATAGCTGCTCTTCTCTTCTCCCTTTTTCTTTATAGATTGCACTATCAACCAGGGGGACAACCACCTTGTTGGCTGATGAGCTGCCCCTGATCAGGGCAGCTCTTCAGAGTAGGTAGATACTGTAGCTAGCTACAGTGGCCACCACCCCACTGTAGCTTTCAGATATTTTTACTTAAGCTTTATCCACTAGTAGAAAACGGCCCATTTGTCCCGGTTCCAGAGGCCCATTAGCCCCGGTTCTGGAACCGGGACTAAAGGGTCGGTACTAAAGCCCAAAACTTTTAGTCCCGGTTCGCTTACGAACCAGGACAGAAGGGGCTCCACGTGGCCGCTGCGGGGAGCCCAGGCAGGAGGCCCTTTAGTCCCGGTTGGTAACACCAACCGGGAGAAAAAGGCATCCACGCGTCAGCATTTGGCAGGAGCTGGGTTTTTTGTTTTTTTAGGTGGGGTTAGGTGGTTTGGAGGGTTAATTTAGGGGTTTCATATTGTGTTAGCTAGCTAATAGAGAGAAGTGTCTCCTCTTTCTCCGTGCTTGGTCGACGCTAGCTACTATACGTATAGAGAGAACTCAACACGCTAGCTAGTAAGCAAATGAAGGAACCATTAAGTACACAAGATCGTCATGAACATATACAGAGAGAAGTGATCGACCTCTCTTTCTCCGAGAGATTGGTCGAACAACAAGTTTTCGTATATCTATCCGACGCTACTAGCTAAATATATACAATATAAGATCTCTTACAATCCCTAACATCCAATGTCAAATTCCACATGGTATTCTCCGGCTTTATGTATGACGTGGTCTAGAAAGAATCCCGTCAATTCCTCTTGAATTGCTCGTATGCGATCATGTGGTAGGAGTTCATCCCGCATCTGCCACATCTAATTTGAAGAAGGGGGTCAATACATATATATGAATGAAACTCAACACAAATGATGGTAATAAAATAAAATTGTGAATATTATTGCTTACGGACTTCATATTGTTTTTCAGAGTAGCCCCGCTTAGAGGTCGCCGCGTTGTGGATGAACTTGCAAACGTAGTATCCACAAAAATCATTCCCGGGTTCCTGCCACAAGCACTTTATGAGAAATAGAGTTCAATCAAACTAATAATCAAACATTATAAGTGGTATTGATGAAACTAGAATCAATGGGAGATGCACGGAACTAGCTAGTAGTACTTACTTTTGGGTGTGTAAATCGCAGCTCCCTCGGCAGTGCCGGAACAATTCCGGTGAACTCTTTCCAAACCCTGCCAGACAAAGAAAATAATTACTTGATATCAGGAAATGAAGAAAGTGAAGGAAATATGCCCTAGAGGCAATAATAAAGTTGTTATTTATATATCCTTATATCATGATAAATGTTTATTATTCATGCTAGAATTGTATTAACCGGAAACTTGATACATGTGTGAATACATAGACAAAACAAAGTGTCCCTAGTATGCCTCTACTTGACTAGCTCGTTGATCAAAGATGGTTAAGTTTCTTAAACATAGACATGTGTTGTCATTTGATGAACAGGATCACATCATTAGGAGAATGATGTGATGGACGAGACCCATCCGTTAGCTTACCATAATGATCGTTAAGTTTTATTGCTAAAGCTTTCTTCATGACTTATACATATTCCTCTGACTATGAGATTATGCAACTCCCGAATACCGGAGGAACACCTTGTGTGCTATCAAACGCCACAACATAACTGGCTGATTATAAAGATGCTCTACAGGTGTCTCCGAAGGTGTTTGTTGGGTTGGCATAGATCGAGATTAGGATTTGTCACTTCGAGTATCGGAGAGGTATCTCTGGGCCCTCTCGGTAATGCACATCATATGAAGCCTTGCAAGCAATGTGACTAATGAGTTAGTTGTGGGATGATGCATTACGGAACGAGTAAAGAGACTTGCCGGTAACGAGATTGAACTAGGTATGAAGATACCGACGATCGAATCTCGGGCAAGTAACATACCGATGACAAAGGGAATGACGTATGTTGTTATGCGGTTTGACCGATAAAGATCTTCGTAGAATATGTAGGAGCCAATATGAGCATCCAGGCTCCGCTATTGGTTATTGACCAGAGATGTGTCTCGGTCATGTCTACATAGTTCTTGAACCCGTAGGGTCCGCACGCTTAACGTTCGATGACGATTTGTATTATGAGTTATGTGTTTTGATGACCGAAGTTTGTTCGGAGTCCCGGATGAGATCACGGACGTGACGAGGAGTCTCGAAATGGTTGAGACATAAAGATTGATATATTGGAAGGCTATATTCGGATATCGGAATGCTTCCGGCGAAGTTGTTGGGCCTTAGTGGGCCTTAGTGGAAAGAGGAGGCAGCGGCCAGGAGGTGGCGCGCACCCCCCCCCCCCCAAGCCCAGTCCGAATTGGACAAGGGGTTGGGGGCGTGGCCCTCCCTCTCCCTTCCTTTCCCCCTCTCCTTTAGGTGGAATCCTACTAGGACTTGGAGTCCTAGTAGGACTCCCCTCTCGTGGCGCGCCTAGCAAGGGCCGGCCGGCCTCCCCCTCCCTCCTTTATATACGGGGGCGGGGGGGCACCCTAGAACACACCAAGTTCTCTCTTAACCGTGTGCGGTGCCCCCCTCCACAGTTACACACCTCGGTCATATCGTTGTAGTGCTTAGGCGAAGCCCTGCGCTGGTAACTTCATCAACACCGTTGCCACGCCATCGTGCTGACGGAACTCTCCCTCGACCTCAACTGGATCAAGAGTTCGTGGGAGGTCATCGAGCTGAACGTGTGCTGAACACGGAGGTGCCGTACGTTTGGTGCTTGGATCGGTCGGATCGTGAAGACGTTCGACTACATCAACCGCGTTACTAAACGCTTCCGCTTTCGGTCTACGAGGGTACGTGGACACACTCTCCCCTCTCATTGCTATGCATCTCCTAGAAAGATCTTGCGTGAGCGTAGAAATTTTTTGAAATTGCATGCTACGTTCTCTAACAGTGGCATCCGAGCCAGGTCTATGCGTAGATGATATGCACGAGTAGAACACAAAGAGTTGTGGGCGATAATAGTCATACTGCTTACCACCAACGTCTTACTTTGATTCGGCGGTATTGTTGGATGAATCGGCCCGGACCGACATTACATGACCGCGTTCATGAGACTGGTTCTACCGACGTGCTTTGCACACAGGTGGCTGGTGGGTGTCTGTTTCTCCAACTTTAGTTGAATCGAGTTTGACTATGGACGGTCCTTGTTGAAGGTTAAAACAACACACTTGACGAAAAATCATTGTGGTTTTGATGCGTAGGTTAGAACGGTTCTTACTAGAAGCCCATAGCAGCCACGTAAAACTTGCAACAACAAAGTAGAGGACGTCTAACTTGTTTTTGCAGGGCATGTTGTGATGTGATATGGTCAAGACATGATGTGATACACGTTATTGTATGAGATGATCATGTTTTGTAAAAGTTATCGGTAAATGGCAGGAGCCTTATGGTTGTCGCTTTATTGTATGAAATGCAATCGCCATGTAATTGCTTTACTTTATCACTATGCGTTAGCGATAGTTGTAGAAGCAATAGTTGGCGAGACGACAACGATGCTACGATGGAGATCAAGGTGTCAAGCCGGTGACGATGGAAATCATGACGGTGCTTTGGAGATGGAGATCAAAGGCACAAGATGATGATGGCCATATCATGTCACATATTTTGATTGCATGTGATATTTATCTATTATGCATCTTATTTTGCTTAGTACGGTGGTACCATTATAAGATGATCCCTCACTAAATTTCAAGATATAAGTGTTCTCCCTGAGTATGCACCATTGCGACAGTTCGTCGTGCCGAGACACCACGTGATGATCGGGTGTGATAAGCTCTATGTTCACATACAACGGATGCAAGACAGTTTTGCACGTGCGGAATACTCTGGTTAAACTTGACGAGCCTAGCATATGCAGATATGGCCTCGGAACACAGAGACTGAAAGGTCGAACGTGAATCATATAGTAGATATGATCAACATAGAGATGTTCACCATTGAAAACTACTCCATCTCACGTGATGATCGGACATGTTTTAGTTGATATGGATCACGTGATCATTTAGATGACTAGAGGGATGTCTATCTAAGTGGGAGTTCTTAAGTAATATGATTAATTGAACTTAATTTATCATGAACTTAGTCCTGATAGTATTTGCATATCTATGTTATAGTTCAATAGCTCGTGTGTAGCTCCCCGTTTATTTTTGATATGTTCCTAGAGAAAAATGAGTTGAAAGATGATAGTAGCAATGATTCGAACTGGGTCTGTGATCTGAGGATTATCCTCGTTGCTGCACAGAAGAATTATGTCCTTGATGCACCGCTAGGTGACAGACCTATTGCAGGAGCAGACACAGACGTTATGAACATTTGACAAGCTCGGTATGATGACTACTTGATAGTTTAGTGCACCATGCTTTACGGCTTAGAACCGGGATTTCAAAAATGTTTTTGAACGCCACGGAGCATATAAGATGTTCCAAGAGTTGAAATTGGTATTTCAGACTCATGCCCATGTCGAGAGGTATGAGACCTCTGACAGGTACTTCGCCTACAAGATGGAGGAGAATAGCTCAACCAGTGAGCATGTGCTCAGAATGTCTGAGTACTACAGTTGCTTGAATCAAGTGGGAGTTAATCTTCCAGATAAGATAGTAATTGATAGAATTCTCTAGTCACTATCACCAAGTTACTGGAACTTTGTGATGAACTATAATATGCAAGGGATGACAAAAATGATTCCCGAGCTCTTCGTGATGCTGAAACAACGAAGGTAGAAATCAAGAAAGAGCATCAAGTGTTGATGATTGACAATACCACTAGTTTCAAGAAAAGGGCAAGGGAAAGAAAGAGAACTTCAAGAAGAATGGCAAGCAAGTTGCCACTCCCGTGAAGAAGCCCAAAGCTAGACCCAAACCTGAAATTGAGTGATTCTACTGCAAAGGAAATGGTCACTGGAAGCGGAACTGCCCTAAAAACCTGGCGGATAAGAAGGATGGCAAAGTGAACAAAGGTATATTTGATATACATAATATTGATGTGTACTTTACTAGTGTTCATAGTAGCCCCTGGGTATTTGATACCGGTTCAGCTGCTAAGATTTGTAACTCGAAACAGGAGTTGCAAAATGAACAGATACTACTTAAGGGCGAGGTGACGATGTGTGTTGGAAGTGATTCCAAGGTTGATAAGATCACCATCGCACACTCCCTTTACCTTCGGGATTAGTGTTGAACCTAAAATAAATGTTATTTGGTGTTTACATTGAGCATAAATATGATTGGATCATGTTTATTGCAATACGGTTATTCATTTAAGTCAAAGAATAATTGTTGTTCTATTTACATGAATAAAACCTTCTATGGTCATACACCCAATGTGAATGGTTTATTGAATCTCGATCGTGGTGATACACATATTCATAATATTGATGCCAAAAGATGCAAAGTTGATAATGATAGTGCAACATATTTGTGGCACTACCGTTTAGGTCATATTGGTGTAAAGCGCATGAAGAAACTCCATGCTGATGGACTTTTGGAATCACTTGATTATGAATCATTTGATGCTTGCGAACCATACCTCATGGGCAAGATGACTAAGACTCCGTTCTGCGGAACAATGGAGCAAGCTACAGACTTATTGGAAATAATACATACCGATGTATGCTGTCCGATGAGTGTTGAGGCTCGCGGCGGGTATCGTTATTTTCTGACCTTCACAGATGATTTGAGCAGATATGGGTATATCTACTTAATGAAACACAAGTCTGAAACATTTGAAAAGTTCAAAGAATTTCAGAGTGGAGTGGAGAATCATCGTAACAAGAAAATAAAGTTTCTACGATCTGATCGCGGAGACGAATACTTGAGTTACGAGTTTGGCCTTCATTTAAAACAATGCGGAAAAGTTTCACAACTCACGCCACCTGGAACACCACAGCATAATGGTGTGTCCGAACGTCATAACTGTACTTTATTAGATATGGTGCGATCTATGATGTCTCTTACCGATTTACCACTATCGTTTTGGGGTTATGCATTAGCGACAGCTGCATTCACGTTAAATAGTGCACCGTCTAAATCCGTTGAGACGACACCGTAAGAACTGTGGTTTGGCAAGAAACCTAAGCTATCGTTTCTTAAAGTTTGGGGTTGCGATGCTTATGTGAAAAAGCTTCAGCCTGATAAGCTCGAACCCAAATCGGAAAAGTGCGTCTTCATAGGATACCCAAAAGAAATTGTTGGGTACACCTTCTATCACAGATCCGAAGGCAAGATATTTGTTGCTAAGAATGGATCCTTTCTAGAGAAGGAGTTTCTCTCGAAAGAAGTGAGTGGGAGGAAAGTAGAACTTGATGAGGTAGTGGTACCTTCTCTTGAATTGGAAAGTAGTTCATCACAAAAATCAGTTCCAGTGATGCCTACACCAATTAGTGAGGAAGCTAATGATGATGATCATGAAGCTTCAGATCAAGTTACTACAGAACCTCGTAGGTCAACCAGAGTACGTTCCGCACCAGAGTGGTACGATAATCCTGTTCTGGAAGTCATGTTACTAGACCATGATGAACCTATGAACTATGAGGAAGCGATGATGAGCCCAGATTCTGATAGATGGCTTGAGGCCATGAAATCTGAGATAGGATCCATGTATGAGAACAAAGTATGGACTTTGATTGACTTGCCCGATGATCGGTGAGCCATTGAGAATAAATGGATCTTCAAGAGGAAGACAGACGTTGATAGTAGTGTTACTATCTACAAAGCTCGAATTGTCGCAAAAGGTTTTTGACAAGTTCAAGGTGTTGACTACGATGAGATTTTCTCATTCGTATCGATGCTTAAGTCTGTCCGAATCATGTTAGCAATTGCCGCATTTATGAAATCTGGCAAATGGATGTCAAAACTGCATTTCTTTAATGGATTTATTAAAGAAGAGTTATATATGATGCAACCAGAAGGTTTTGTCAATCCTAAAGGTGCTAACAAAGTGTGCAAGCTCCAGCGATCCATCTATGGACTAGTGCAAGCATCTCGGAGTTGGAATATACGCTTTGATGAGTTGATCAAAGCATATAGTTTTATACAGACTTGCGGTGAAGCCTGTATTTACAAGAAAGTGAGTGGGAGCACTACAGCCTTTCTGATAAGTATATGTGAATGACATATTGTTGATCAGAAATGATGTAGAATTTTTCTGGAAAGCATAAAGGAGTGTTTGAAAGGAGTTTTTCAAAAGAAAGACCTTGGTGAAGCTGCTTACATATTGAGCATCAAGATCTATAGAGATAGATCAAGATGCTTGATAAGATTTTTTTCAATGAGTACATGCCTTGACAAGATTTTGAAGTAGTTCAAAATGGAACAGTCAAAGAAGGAGTTCTTGCCTGTGTTACAAGGTGTAAAATTGAGTAAGACTCAAAACCCGACCACGGCAGAAGATAGAAAGAGAATGAAAGTCATTCCCTATGCCTCAGTCATAGGATCTATAAAGTATGCAATGCTATGTACCAGACCAGTTGTGTGCCTTGCTATGAGTTTAGCAAGGAGGTACGATAGTGATCCAGGAGTGGATCACTGGATAGCGGTCAAAGTTATCCTTAGTTACCTAACAGGACTAAGGAAATATTTCTCGGTTATGGAGGTGATAAAGAGTTCATCATAAAGAGTTACGTCGATGCAAACTTTAACACCGATCTGGATGACTCTGAGTCTCAATCTGGATACATATTGAAAGTGGGAGCAATTAGCTAGAGTAGTTCCATACAAAGCATTGTAGACATAGAAATTTGCAAAATACATACGGATCTGAATATGGCAGACCCGTTGACTAAACCTCTCTCACAAGCAAAACATGATCACACCTTAGTACTCTTTGGGTGTTAATCACATGGCGATGTGAACTAGATTATTGACTCTAGTAAACCCTTTGGGTATTGGTCACATGGCGATGTGAACTATTGGTGTTAATCACATGGCGATGTGAACTAGATTATTGACTCTAGTAAATCCTTTGGGTATTGGTCACATGGCGGTGTGAACTATTGGTGTTAATCACATGGCGATGTGAACTAGATTATTGACTCTAGTAAATCCTTTGGGTATTGGTCACATGGCGGTGTGAACTATTGGTGTTAATCACATGGTGATGTGAACTAGATTATTGACACTAGTGCAAGTGGGAGACTGAAGAAAATATGCCCTAGAGGCAATAATAAAGTTGTTATTTATATTTCCTTATATCATGGTAAATGTTTATTATTCATGCTAGAGTTGTATTAACCGGAAACTTGATACATGTGTGAATACATAGACAAAACAAAGTGTCCCTAGTATGCCTCTACTTGACTAGCTCGTTAATCAAAGATGGTTAAGTTTCCTAACCATAGACATGTGTTGTCATTTGATGAACGGGATCACATCATTAGGAGAATGATGTGATGGACGAGACCCATCCGTTAGCTTAGCATAAGGATCCTTAAGTTTTATTGCTAAAGCTTTCTTCATGACTTATACATATTCCTCTGACTATGAGATTATGCAACTCCCGAATACCGGAGGAACACCTTGTGTGCTATCAAACGTCACAACGTAACTGGGTGATTATAAAGATGCTCTACAGGTGTCTCCGAAGGTGTTTGTTGGGTTGGCATAGATCGAGATTAAGATTTGTCACTCCGAGTATCGGAGAGGTATCTCTGGGCCCTCTCGGTAATGCACATCATATGAAGCCTTGCAAGCAATGTGACTAATGAGTTAGTTGCGGGATGCTGCATTACGGAACGAGTAAAGAGACTTGCCGGTAACGAGATTGAACTAGGTATGAACATACCGACTATCGAATCTCGGGCAAGTAACATATTGATGACAAAGGGAATGACGTATGTTGTTATGCGATTTGACCGATAAAGATCTTCGTAGAATATGTAGGAGCCAATATGAGCATCCATGTTCCGCTATTGGTTATTGACCGGAGATGTGTCTCGGTCATGTCTACATAGTTCTCGAACCGTAGGGTCCGCATGCTTAATGTTCGATGCCGATTTATATTATGAGTTATGTGTTTTGATGACCGAAGTTTGTTCGGAGTCCCGGATGAGATCACGGACGTGACGAGGAGTCTCAAAATGGTCGAGACATAAAGATTGATATATTGGAAGGCTATATTCGGATATCGGAATGGTTCTGGAGAAGTTCGGGTATTTTCCGGAGTACCGGGAGGTTACCGGAACCCCCCGGGGAGTTGTTGGGCCTTAGTGGGCCATAGTGGAAAGAGGAGGCAGCATCTAGGAGGTGGCGCGCCCCCCCCCCCCCCAAGCCCAGTCCGAATTGGACAAGGGGTTGGGGGCGCGGCCCCCCTCTCCCTTCCTTTCCCCCTCTTCTTTAGGTGGAATCCTACTAGGAGTTGGAGTCCTAGTAGGACTCCCCTCTCCCGGCGCGCCTAGCAAGGGCCGGCCGGCCTCCCCCTCCCTCCTTTATATACGGGGGCAGGGGGCACCCTAGAACACACCAAGTTCTCTCTTAACCGTGTGCGGTGCCCCCCTCCACAGTTACACACCTCGGTCATATCGTCATAGTGCTTAGGCGAAGTCCTGCGCCGTTAACTTCATCAACACCGTTGCCACGCCGTCGTGCTGACGGAACTCTCCCTCGACCTCAACTAGATCAAGAGTTCATGGGACGTCATCGAGCTGAACATGTGCTGAACACGGAGGTGCCGTACGTTCGGTGCTTGGATCGGTCGGATCGTGAAGACGTTCGACTACATCAATGGCATTACTAAACGCTTTCGCTTTCGTTCTATGAGGGTACATGGACACACTCTCCCCTCTCGTTGCTATGCATCTCCTAGATAGATCTTGCGTGAGCATAGAATGTTTTTGAAATTGCATGCTACGTTCTCTAACAGAAAGTTGCCAATATGGTGCGATAATGATGGATTGAACTTACTTCTGGAGCATTTCAGTCATGTCCGCATTCTCCTGGGGATCTTTTCGTCTCGAGTCTAAGACGGTTACTACTCCCCGCTCAAGCTTAATCTCTAGCAGAATAAAGTGGAACATGTGCACGCATGCATAACTCATCAGTTGCATTACTATAACCTCGAGTAATAAGGGAAACCGAATATGCACAAGTCAGTAACACTCACTTGAAGTTGTAAGGAAAGAGTATTTTCTCTTTGTTTTGATTTTTAAGCAACGATTGTAGCAAGTTGTCCTCGGTTTCTGTGACATTCTTTTGAACCGTTCATTCATGTATGATATTTGGGTTAATGAGCCCAATTTCGGTGGTCGCTTCAGGGCATCGATAGTGCGCTTTGCTTTCATCGGATCTATCGTCTCCTTCGGAGGTGGATGTTTCCATGCAAAATGTTCATGCACTTCGGCAGCACTGATTTTCGCGGTTTCCTCATCGGTCTTCTCATATGGTAACTTTTCTAGAGGCTTGGGAGATTGACCATATCTGAATTGCTTCCTGCCTCTGCTTGTACTGCTAGCCGCCGGAGCGGCGGTGGCTCTCTTCCGCCATTGCTGACAAGGCGGAGCAAGAGGCGGAGTGCTCCGACGCGTCGGAGGAGGCGGAGGAGGAGGCGGAGTGCTCCGACGCACCGGAGAAGCCGGAGGTGGAGGCAGAGTGCCCTCACACGCTAGAGGAGGCGGAGAAGGAGGCGGAGTGCCCTAATCACTCGCCGGAGGAAGAGGAGGAGGAGGAGGCGGAGTGCCCTGACTCACCGGAGGAGGAGGAGGAGGAGGCGTCCAGTTTGGAAGCTTGCTGTACTCCTTCTGCCATAGACATGTAGTCCTCAGAGCATAACCCAGCTGATTCTCCCCTTCACCTGTAGGGTGGTCAAGGTTCAGCTCCTCAAATCCCTCCATTATTTCATCCACCATCACAACAGCATAGCCATGTGGAATCGGACCGCAGTGAAAAGTTCCGTCAGGTTGAGGAGGTGCAACAGAGCCGACAGCCGCCCTCAAAGTCAGGTTCTGCCATTTTGTCATAAGATCGAAATGTTGAGCCTCCGTGATAGTATCCACGGGGTAGCGAGGAGCCGTGGAATCAGGCTGAACGAGCTCCGTGGAAGCCACGCTGCTTCTCCGCTGAGATGGCGGGGTAGCTTCTGGGGTAGCTTCGTGCCGCTGAGATGGTTGGCTGGCAGCTGTAAGTTCCTATAGCTTTACTAGTCTTGCATTGAGCTTCTGCATTTCGCTCAGCTCCGCTTTCCTCTTTCTCTCCCGCCTTCTGTAATCGCCTGCGCCGGCAAACCCAACCACCCATGGAACGGAGCCTGCTGTGCCTCGTGTTCGTCCAAGGTGCTCAGGATTCCCGAGGGCCTCAGTCAGCTCATCCTTCTCTCTATCGGGAATGAACGTCCCTTCCTGCGCTGCGGTGATATACTTCTGAAGCTTCATGACGGGTATTGCAAGTTGCTCGTCCATCCAATGGCACTTCCCTGTTTCTGGGTCCAAAGTTCCCCCAACCCCGAAGAACCAAGTCCTTGAACGGTCTGGCCAGTTAAATGTCTCTGGTTCGACCCCTTTAGCAAGCAGGTCTTGCTCAGCTTTGTCCCACAACGGCCGGGCTTTGAGGTAGCCACCTGACCCCGTGTGATGGTGATACAACTTCTTTGCAGCATTTATCTTGTTTGTCTCTGACATTTTCTTACTCTTGTTCGATGTCTTGTAGGCCACAAATGCGGGCCAGTGATCTCTTACCTTCTCAAATCGGCCGGTGAATTCTGGAGTCTTCCCTTTGTCAACAAACTTTGATTTCAACTCATTCTTCCACCTCCTGAATAGATCTGCCATCTTCTTAAGAGCACACGCCTTGACCAGTGGCCCTATAACTGGCTTATTCGAATCCGCCTCTGGCGGTAGGGTGAAATTTGCCTTCAGCGAGGTCCAAAGATCATCTTTCTGTCTATAGGTGACATAAGAAACTTCAGGGTCGTCGTCCTTAGGCTTATTCCATTGCTTGATGCTGATCGGGGATGCTGTCCCTAACAATAGCTCCGCACTGAGCAGAAAATGCGTCCTTGGTCCGCTTGGGTTCAATCGGTAGGCCATCGTTTGCGAGTGCTGTGATCGTGAACCTTTCATCCTGGCGCAACCTTTTCATCGGGCCTCGTCTTGTTACCGAAGTTTGGCTCGATCCGGAGGGCTATAAAAGAAGAAAGGAGAGTTAATATATGTACATACCAAAACAATTAATGCATCAATTAGCTAGTCAGCACAGGCTTAATTAATATATATACCTCGCCGGACTTTGCAAGAGCTCCCTCCTCCGTTCGATCACCAGAGCCGTCATCATGGTCTCCTTCTTCCTCCAGCATTCGGTCACCGAAGCCATCATGATCATGTCCTTCCTCCTCCATTGTTCGATCACCGGAGCCGTCATCCTCTACTTCCTGACCATCGGTATCATTGAGAAACGACAAGACATCACCTCCGCCGAGGATTATGTCCCCCAACAACTGTTCTTGTTCCAAGTCTCTTTGCTCCATAGTTTCTGCAAATATTACAACATGGCAATTAATATACAAACATGAGAGATGGATATATTAGTGGCAAACATAGACCAAGCTAGCTAATCACAACAAGGAATCATATTAGTGGCCTCGACGCTTCTATGGTTTGGGGTGGCCTCGACAACGCTTCTAGGGTTTGGGGTGGCCTAGACAACACTTCTAGGGTTTGGGGTGGCCTCGAGAACGCTTCTAGGGTTTGGGTGGCCTCGACAATGCTCTTTTAACTTGGTAAATTTGGGTGGACTCGAGAGTTTGGTCAGGCAAGAGGGGGTTGATCGACGTCCCCCCTAATGTCGAAGTTATCGGGGATACGTTTCGAGAGAAAATACAACACTTGATATGTTTCGAATATATGAACATTTTAACTTAGTAACTTATTAATGTTTCGAGAGAAAACTTTCTATTAACATCATTTTAACTTAGTAACTTAGTAACGTTTCGAGAGAAAACTTAGTAACTTTGTAACATTTTAACTTAGTAATGTTTCGAGAGAAAACTTTCTATTAACATGTCCGACGTACCCCCCTCATATGTCGAAGTTATCGGGGAGGGGGTAGATCGAAGCTCTATGCTCTACTTCGGCCTTGCTCTCACTTAACTATTCTATCCAGGCGGGAGTTGTTTTCATAGGAAAGACGGAAGGTTTTGCGCGAAGGTTTTCATGGCAAGATTGCAAATGATAACAGGTTTTCAGACTTCCTTGGCCTTGTTGGCATCTCTAGAGCCGACTCTAACTGCAAAACCGGGGGGGGGGGGGGTGCTCCCGTGGTCTAAAATCGGTCTATGCACGATAGAAAAATTCTTAAAAAAATACATCTATGATCCCTCATACATACATACATACAAAAAATACATATATGATCCCTCATACATACATACATACATACAAAAAATACATCTAAAAAAATACATATATATGATCCCTCACACATACATACCTACACCTAAATTTCTTTTATGAACATCTAAAAACATCTAAAAACAGCATATAAGAACATCTAAAAACATGTAAAAACATCTAAAAATAGCATATATATATATATAAGGAAGCTAGGGGCGGAGGGGCATGGCGGCGGCGGCGGCGGGGCAGGGCAGGGGGCACAAGGGGAGGCGGCAGGTAAGATGGCGAGAGGGAGAGGGCATGGATAAAAGGGGGAGGGCGGGGCACGGCAGGCGGCGTCGGGGCGGGCAGGGGCATGGGGAGCGGCGCCGGCGTCGGGGCAGAGGGCGTCGAGGGTGTCGGCGGCGGCGGCGGCAACGTTGAGCAGCCTCACGGCGTCGGCGGCGGCGGCGGCGGCGGCGGCGGCGACGGCGAGGTGGACCAGCCTGAAGGCGTCGTGGCAGGGCTCGGCGGCGTCGGCAACTAGGAGCAGGGGGCGTCGGGTGTCGGTGTCAAAACCGGCCGACCTCTGGTAGGGGGTCCCGAACTGTGCATCTGAGGATCGAAGGTAACAAGCGACAAAGGGAACATGATGTTTACCCAGGTTCAGGCCCTCTTAATGGAGGTAAAACCCTACGTCCTGCTTGATTGTATTTGATGAGTATAGGGGTTACAAGAATTGATCTACCTCGAGATCGTAATGGCTAAACCCTAGATGTCTAGCCTATGGGAGTTGTGTTCGTCTCCACGGACCAAACCCTCCGGTTTATATAGGCACCGGAGGGGGCTAGGGTTGTACAGAGTCGGTTTACAGAGGAAGGAAACTATACATCCGGACACCAAACTTGCCATCCACGCAAAGGAGAGTCCCATCCGGACACGAGGAAAGGTCTTCTGCCTTGTATCTTCACGGCCATCAGTCCGGCCCATGTCACATAGCCCGGCCACCCGAGGACCCTGTAATCCAGGACTCCCTCAGTAGCCCCTGAACCAGTCTTCAATGATGATATGTTCAGCGCGCAGATTGTCTTTGGCATTGCAAGGCGGGTTCCTCCTCTGAATACTCCAAAGCGATCTTCTAAATAAAAGAACTGTATCCGGCTCTGCATGACAGTCACAACCCTCAACCATGAAGGTAAAATACTTAGTCAAAGTAATGTCCATCAACTGACAACTTTCTTGGCGAAATGTCACATCTAGCCTCTTTATCATTTTGAACCATTTTTTGGCCTCCCGCTTCGCGTTTCGAAACACGGCCTCTATTGACACGTCTCGTCAAAGCGGAGATCGTGTCCACTTATTGTGGGATCCTCATCAATACGGGTATGGGTAATCCAACCGTGCCATTCGCATGACCCCTTGGGAACAGGCGAGTTTTAAGGCTTGAGGGGCAGGCGCTTGATATTCATTGTCTATATAAGTGGATAAAGATCCCTCTTTTTTCCCCACGCCTTCTTCCTTCTCCTGTTTTCCCATCCTCAAGCTCCAGCGCCCAAGTTTCAATCTTTCCCCCCGCCACCAACCTCTCTAGTCATGTCCGGATCTGGCTCGAAGGGCAAGTGGGAGGCCTCCTCCGTCACGGAGAAGGACATCAAGGAGCTCCGGGGGGCGGGATATATGTCCGCGGAGATCGCGCACAGGCTCCCTGCCAAGGATCAAGTCATACCCACTCCGGAGCCCGGCGAAAGGGTTGTATTCATCCCCCATTTCCTCCGCGGACTAGGGTTTCCCCTCCACCCCTTTGTCCGCGGCCTCATGTTCTACTACAGGCTAGATTTCCATGATCTAGCCCCAAATTCTTTCCTCCACATCTCGGCGTTCATCGTCGTGTGCGAGGCGCTACTCCGCATCCCCCCACACTTTGGCCTATGGCTAAAAGTCTTCAATGTGAAGCCGAAGGTGGTTGACGGGCAACATGCGGAGTGCGGCGGCGCCATGGTGAGCAAGCTCCCCAACACCACCTGGCCTAAAGGGGCCTTCATGGAGACCGTCAAGGTGTGGCAGCAGGAGTGGTTCTATATCACCGAACCCCGCAACGCCAGATGGGCGGCCGCTCCTGAGTTTAGATCCGGACCCCCAATGCGGCTCGCGTCGTGGACCAACAAGGGCCTGGACTGGGGGTCAACCGCGGAAGTCATGATGCTACAGAAGTGCATCAAAAATATGATAAGCAAGAATACTAATCTCACTGACGTGATTCAGGTGATGCTCTTCCGCCGGATCCTCCCCGGCCAACTCCGGCCTCTCCATATGTGGGAGTTCAATCCGGAAGGTCCTCGGACCCTGCAGCGCTTCTTCGGTACAACGCCCGAAGAGATCTAGAAGCTGCTCTTCAAGGCCCAGAAGACGTGGCCGAAGAAGACCGAAGACATCAGCCTCAACAACGAGAATCCAGCCACTCCTATAAGTATTTTAGTTTCGAACACTATTTTTGATCCATAAATCAAAGGTTATACCGAGATTTCCATTCTTCATTCAGGGCTGGACAGCGAAGGCGGAGCGGATCAAGAGTCTGGCTCCGCTACCTGAACACCCAGCCAATCCTCTGCTAACGAGGATGCTAGTTCCGGCGCCGTATCAGGCGCCGGAGAAGAAGGCCAAGAAGAAGGGCAAGGAGGTCAAGGGTGGCCTCCGCCATAAGGGTACTTCGGACGCAGGGTCCGGAGAAACCAAAGCCCACTCCTCCCACGAGGGGGATGAAGATGAAGAGGAGGAGGAGACGGAAAGTGGTTCTCCCCTAAAGGGGGGTAAGAACAAAAGGGCCGCCTCCGCAGACCTGGAGGAGGGGACGTCCAAGAGGGAGAAGATAACCCTCTCGGACGGTTCGGATACGGACACCGAAGACACCCCCAAGAGGCGCCCCAGGGAAAAACCCCTGGCCGAATCGTAAGTGTCGAAAAGGACACTTAGCAAATATTCGGTCTGTTATGGTTGTAATATAACATATGATATTGTGTGTTTCAGCCCAGCCCACGACCTCCCCCAACCATCGCTGTCTGAAGGGAGTTCTTTGCCGCCCGAGATGGCTGAGAGCGAGGTGCGACCGCGAGCCCCTTCGCCAATCACCGTGGATGACACCGAGGTGTTGTCCCGAAGGACCTCTCCTGGCCACGGAGGGGCGAGCGAGGCTGCCGAGAAGGCGCCCGAGGTCAATACCTCGGCTGCCGAAGACATGGAGGGGGTGACCCCCATGGCAACACACGGCGGGGGTCCTAAGCAATCTGGCCCCCAGCCGGACATCATTCCGGAGACCAATGTGGCCCCGGAGTCAGGCGAGGAGCCCCCTTCGAAAGAGGGGGGAGCATCAGCTCCGACGGCGGCCTCCACTAATCCGGAGGCGCCGAATACCTTGGTGGAAGCACTACGACGTGCTGCCATCGTGGAGCAGCACCGCACACTGATGGGTGTGGTGGTTCAGAAGATTCAGTCCGCCAAGAGCGGGCTGAATGAAGCCTTCACCATCCTGCTAACAGCTTTGAGGTATGCGACATAATGCTCTAGGTGCTTTTTATAAAGGGACAGACCTGTGCATAGATAGTAGCCCCTGAGACTCTGTCTGGTTTTGAAAAAGCCAAACAGAGGATCATATAGTATTCAGAAGAGGTGACGTACTTTTATATTGTATAACAGGCTGCCATGTTGGCGGCAATCGCCCAGGCCACTGAAGTTTCCGATCTCAAGTGGAGGCTACAGCTGGCTGATGA
This sequence comes from Thinopyrum elongatum, assembly GCA_011799875.1. Taxonomy (NCBI): domain Eukaryota; kingdom Viridiplantae; phylum Streptophyta; class Magnoliopsida; order Poales; family Poaceae; genus Thinopyrum; species Thinopyrum elongatum. The sequence goes on along the minus strand of CM022299.1, from coordinate 636,639,121 downwards.
TGATATCGACCGCATGAACAAGCTGTTCGATGAGGCGCAAGGTATGTTTGAAATATCTCGCACATGCCTGAATTGATATGCAAATTCTGAGTTTAGACTCATGCGCTGCTATGTGTATGATTGCAGGCAGCGCGGCCGAGGTCGAGACCCGCAAGAGTGCCCTTGCCCAAGCCAAGGAGGAGGCGAAGGCGAGCAAAGCGGCCGCAGACAATGCGGCTGCAGATTTAAAGTCCGAACAGGTCGCCCGCCGCCAGTACGAGGAGAGGGTGACCGAAGTGGAGCAAGAGCTCAAGGACGCCGCCGGCAAGTGCGAGTCCTTGGAGGATAAGAATAAGGCCCAGGTGGCCGAACTCGCCAAGGCCCTCCAAGAGGAAAAGGAAGCGAGGACCGAGTCCCGGGTAGCTCGCGAGGAAATCTGGCAGTCTGAACAGATAGCGGCTGGTAAGCCCTTTCTTTTGCAGACTATATTTGGCGGTCAAAGATATGCCTTGCTCACTCGACTGTGGAGTTCTCCAGACGCATTTGTGGATCTTTTGAAGAGTCCCGCCGACGCCGTGCAGTTCTTCCGGGCCCAAGAGGGGCACACGACAGAGAAGCTCTTCTGGTCACAGTTTGCGGCGTCGGAGCGTCCGGCGCTGTTGAACAACCACATGATGCAACTGGTAGAGCTGCACAGGATGTCCGGATTGGCCATGAAGGACGTCATAGTCCAGCTGTGGCCAACCGAACCCATTCCTAGCAGCTACTTCGGCCTGGTGTAGCAACATGCCGACGCGCTGCCACGGATTGAAGCTGTCAAGCGCTCGGCGTGCATAGAAGGTGCGCGGATGGCCTTTGCCCGTGTCAAGATGCACTAGGCAAAGATGAAGGCCGCCGTCGTGGTGGTCGAGGGCCCACCCGAAGGCAAGGACCACCGCAAGCCAGAGCGGTATTTTGAAGACGTCCTTGAGGGTGCCCGATTAATAGAGGGCCAATGCTCAAAGGATATCATATTTGAGTGAATGTATCCGAGCTACCGAGATGTTGTTTTATAAACCAAGGCTTTGTAATGTATTTATGTCTTTATCTGGAATTGCTTGCCTCCTGTGCGGCCATATTTTGCTATCTTGAAAGTTTGCCAGTCGTCGGCTTCAGACCCCACGTAGATACTACGGGGGTATTCGGAATAACACATGATCACTCTTGACCCAACGTCTTGGTCCGTGAAGGAGGTGTCTGCGTAGGCGAACCAGGCAATCAGACTATGCGGCTTTATCACTTTCACTTAGCCATAGGAGTTTGACGGTGGGGCTAAGTACTAGCCCCTGGTGCGTATGCAGCTACCCGAACTGGGAGGCCTTAAGCACATGACCGGAAGGAGGCTAGTCCTTCGTATAATACGGAAGAAATCGCAAAAGATTTATAGCAAGTCGCCGAATAGCTGACCAGCTCTCGCCTCATCATGACAGTCAGTTTTCGGCTCTCTCTACCGAGGTGTTTGACCGGACGAACCAGAAACACAATCGCAGTAGTTCTCCCTTTACTACCCTAGCCGAACGAGCGGAACGTAAAGTAGTAACCACAGGAGCCAGGCAACCCAACTATTGACCAAAGACATGATTCGGAGCTGATGCATATAATGCAATATTCGGGACGCCGAAGTGCACTCTAAAAGCGTTCGGACTTTTTTTTTTGAAAATATAGGTGGCCGAATAGAGCCCCTGGCATTTTAAGCTATGTCGAAGTGTATATGCCAATCTGACATGAAGAGGGAATATAGATTATGAAATAAACCGATACTGAATAGGGTTGGTAAAAACTGTTTCCATTGTAGTCTGATTGATACGTCAAAACGTGTTTTTACTGATAATGCTATAAGCATCAGGACTATTTTACATGCCGAGAATTTGAGAACAAGGGAAAGCTGTATACGAGTCCTAAAAAAGAAAAGGTATCGTGAAGATCCTGTGGACACCCTGCCGCACGTCTGCGCCGCCTTTCGCCTTGGTGGAGGATACTTTGAAAGGATCGACGATCGTGTATATAGAAGGGGCCTAGGAAAGGGCGCTGCGCCACCGTAAAGTGACTTTAGGTTTTAAAGAACCTGTAATATGAGAGAAAAGAGAAAAAAGGAAGAAGGAGATTAAGGTCTGAATAGGGTCGAGCCGTATTGTGGACCTCATCCGCGGAGTGCCTCCGTCGTCGCCCAAGGTATTTTGAGTGCGTAGTTATGCACACGCGGTACATATGCCACGATTAGATGGGGCGGTGGACGGAGGCAGAACTGCTAGTCCAGCGTCCGATTGACCGAGCTGTCGCTCTGCAGAGTAGGCCGGACTCGTTTAATAGTGTCCGGAGGCTTGATGGCCGATGAAGTGTTCGGCTTGATAAGGCCGCTCTGTACCTCGGCTGCAAGGGCCGCGGTGTGCTCCTCAGTACGGAGGGAGCGTTCCATGTTTCCATTGACTGTGATAACGCCACGGGGTCCAGGCATCTTGAGCTTTAAGTAAGCATAATGCGGGACTGCATTGAAGCAGGCGAAGGCAGTACGTCCGACTAGTGCGTGATAACCACTGTGGAAGGGGACGATGTCGAAGATCAAGTCTTCGCTTCAGAAATTGTCCGGTGAACCGAAGACCACTTCTAATGTTAATGAGCCCGTACAGCGGGCCTCGACGCCGGGTATCACTCCTTTAAAGGTGGTGTTACTAGGCTTGATTCTTGACGGGTCAATACCCATTTTGCGGATAGTGTCTTGATAGATCAAGTTGAGACTACCGCCGCCGTCCATAAGGACTCGGGTCAGATGATATCCGTCAATAATTGGATCGAGGACCAGGGGCGCCGAAACCTCCGTGACGGATACTGGTCGGGTGGTCCCTGCAATCGAAGGTGATCGGACAAGCCGACCATGGGTTGAATTTGGGGGCGACGAGCTCTACGGCGTAGACGTCCCTTAGTGCGCGCTTGCGCTCCCTTTTGGGGATATGCGTGACATATATCATCTTCACTATTTTCACCTCAGGGGGGAATTTCTTTTGTCCCCCTGTGTTCGGTGGGCGGGGCTCGTCATTGTCCTCGCTTGGCGGCCCTTTCCCCTTATGTTCGGTATTTACCTTACCGGCCTGTTTGAAGACCTAACAATTTCTGTTGGAGTGGTTAGCAGGCTTGTCGGGGGTACCATGAATCTGGCAAGGCAGATCGAGTATTTTGTCCAAATTAGATGGACCATCCTTATTTCCTTTGAATGGCTTCTTCCGCTGACCGGATTTAGAGCCACTGAATCCGGCGTTAACCGTTGTGTCTTCAGTTTCTTCGTTGCTGTTTCGACGCTTGTGTTTGTTGCGTCGTGGCCTGCCATTGCCGTCCCTGACTTCGGAGGTGCCAGGGTCGCTGGTACTATTGCTTCTACGAGCCAACCAGCTGTCCTCTCCCGCGCAGAAGCGGGTCATGAGTGCAGTAAGAGCTGCCATAGACTTCGGCTTTTCCTGTCCAAGGTGTCGGGCGAGCCATCCGTTGCGGATGCTATGTTTAAAGGCCATGAGGGCTTCGGCGTCCGGACAGTCGATGATTTGGTTCTTTTTAATTAAGAACCTAGTCCAGAGTTTGCGGGCTAACCCACCGGGTTGCTAGACTATATGACTAAGGTCATCGGCATACGGAGGCCGGACGTAGGTACCTTGGAAGTTGTCTCTAAAGGCATCCTCCAAGTCTTCCCAGCTATCGATAGAGTTCTCTGGTAGGCTGTTTAAATAGTGTCGCGCTGGTCCTTTCAGCTTTAGGGGGAGGTATTTGATGGCGTGGAGATCGTCACCGCGGGCCATGTGAATATGGAGGAGAAAATACTGAATCCATACCGCGGGATCTGTCGTTCCATCATATGATTCGATGTTTACGGGTTTAAACCCTTCTGGAAATTGGTGCTGCATTACCTCATCGGTAAAGCACAAGGGGTGTGCGGCGCCTCTATATCGGGCAACGTCACGACGGAGTTCGGATGACATCCGTGTTCGGTTTTTGGCCCGAGTTCGGTTATGCTGCTCGTGCCAAGCTTGAAGGCCGTCGTCTCTCGTTGGAGCATGCCCCCTTGATCCGTATATTGATCTGGTCTTGCCGGCTCTATTGTCCAGGTCTTGACGTAAGTCGTAGGTGTAGCCCTGAGCTGCTACCTCTTTGCCTCGACGGCGAGGTGGCGCAGGTTGGTGTTCGGCATGAGTAGCCGCTTTGTCTCGCCCACGTGGTGGTCGGTCTGGTTGATCAGCATGATTATGTCTTGACGGTATTGGCTCTAGGGCCTCGTCATCGAATTGTGGCAGTAGCCTACGCTTCGGATAGATCTTTGTTGGGCGTTCGAGGCCGTACTCCTCTGTATCTAGGACCTGGGTCCATCTGTCGTTGAGCGTATCCTGTTCAGCTTGAAGCTGATGCTGTTTCTTTTTTAGGCTCCTCGCAGTTGCGATGAGCTGTCGCTTAAAGCGCTCTTGCTCGAGGGGTTCCTCTGGCACGATGAAGTCTTTGTTGCCGAGGCTGACATCCTCCTCGGAGATCAGTAGATAGTTACTATCCTCCGAATCCTCATTCCCGACTGGCTCGTTGGGGTTAACTTGTCCCTCTTCCCAGTCATCCTGCTCTACGACAGGTTCAATGGGTTGGTTAGAGTCTTCGGCATTCTCTGGAGTGTCAATGTCTCCGGTGCCGGTATTACTTTCTTTTTCCCGCCGCGATCGTGAACGGCGCCGTTGACGTCGATGCTTCGGTGGTACCACGACGGGCTTGTCCTCGATCGGATCTTGATTGCCATCGTCGTCCTCTTTGGGTGTGTTCACCATGTACACGTCGTATGTAGAAGTGGCAGTCCAACGTCCGGTGATGGGCGGGTTTTGGCCTTGTTCGGCTCCGGCATCGTCGTCCGTACCGTCGATGTCTTCGGAGGCATAGTCGAGCATGTCGGTTAAGTCTTCGACAGTGGCTACCAAGTGGGTGGTGGGTGGGGCGCAAAATTCCCCGCACTCAGCCCCTAGTTCAGGCTGGGCGTAATTCAGAGCTGATACCTCCGTGATGGCGAGAGACCGCTGTAACACCCCCTTGTAATAAACTCTGTGACACTCTGTTAAAACTGCCAAGTCATGATCATTTGCAGTGCCAAGTCATGAGGGTTAATGATCCAATTCAAATCCACATCTGAAAATCAACTCAAATTCAAAGGTGAATTATAAAGCTGATCAAACACTGTTGGGAAAATGTTCATTAAATGACAAATAATCCAGGAACATTTCTAAAATCAAAATCAAAATATTTGGAGTTGGGCAAGTGACTCAAACAAGATGAAACAGCACCCAAAACAGCAATATTAATTCATTTAAAATCATTACAGATTCAAATGAACTCCAAAAACTGTCCAAACCACTTTTTGGTGAGAGATAATATTGCATTGCAATATTTGGGGAGAGCTCTCACATTTTACAAAAGTGTGGGAATGCCCTAATTAAATCGAAACAGAAAAGGTTAAAAGAAAAAGAGAAACAAAAACAGAAAATCAAAAGCGGGACACTGTGCACTGGGCCTTAGTGCACAGTGCCCCGAGTCGCGGCCCAGCAGGCCCACCTCGTCTCTCTCCCTCACGTGTCGTCGTCTTCCTGGCCGAGCGCCCGCGCTCCGGTCGCCGCGCGACACGACGATGACCCCGACGCCCGCGGTCGCCGCGAGTGGATAAGAACGGCGCCCGTCCACTCCCCCTGGTCCTCCCCGTCATTCCTCCTTCAGCCACGCTCGCCTCGCTTCTCCTTCCCCCTCAGATCCGGGAGCAGCCGGACGCGGCCGCCGCCGCTCGACGCCGTGCTCGCGGCTACCGGCCTCGCATCGCCTCGTCGAGATGTCCCTCGCCTCCGCCGTGGTCGACCGCGTCGCCTGAAGCTCTCTGGTGGAGCAGGGAAGCTCCACAGGCGTCGTTCTTCTCCGCCCCCTTTGCTTCGGTCGCCGGCGCCTCTCCGTCGATCCCCGGCGCAGCAACTACTAAACCACTCGCCGGGCCTACGTGTGAGCCTGCACGGTGAGCTTCTCCCCCTCCTCTCTCTCGCTGCGCCATAGGAACCGCCGTAGCTAGCCACCACCGTAGTCGTGCTTTGGCCGCCGCCGACGAGCTCGTGCTCGTGGCCATGGCCGCTTCCGTGCTTGGCTAAGCACCGCGCTGTGCTCCTGGCAACCCCGGGAGTCGAACGCGCACTCGCACGTACCCCCTCGAGCCCCGCAGCCGCGATCCCGTCCAGACCCGAACTCCGTCGCCGCTACGGCTCGACGCCGGCGCGTTTCCGACCTTCCCCCACTCGATTTGACGCCGTAGATGGATGCGCGAGCTTCTTAGCTTTCGAACGCACCCAAGCCCGGCTCGAACCGAGCCCTATAGCTCGATTCCGGCCAACTCCGGCGACGCGCCGCCGTGCGATTTGGTCGCCGGCGACCAGCTGCCGGCCCCGCTGACGTGGCATAGGCGGGGCCCACCCCTGGGTCACTGACCCGTGGGTCCCAGGGGCCCGGCCGGCCAGTTGACCAGTCAGCCTTGCTGACTGGACCGGCCCAGCCGCTGACAGGCGGGCCCCACCTCCCTGATTAATTAATTAAAACATTTTAGAAATAAAAATAAACTAATTAACCTAATGTCTCACTGACATGTGGGGTCCACCCCCTAATTAATCCTGGTAATTAAACTGAATCACTGGTTAAAGAAACAGAGGCTGACATGTGGGTCCCACTGGACCCACATGTCATATTTGACTTAGTCAGCCGACTGTTGACTTGCTGACGTCAGCAGCGCGTCATGCTGACGTCATAATTCATTTTCTGATAAATAAAATAATTCCAGAAATTCAAATAATCTTTAAAAATTAATAACTTTTAAACCGTAGCTCGGATCAAAAAAGTTAAAACATGAAAGTTGCTCAGAACGACGAGACGAGTCTGATCATGCCGTCTGTTTCTCCATCGGAACCTCCTACATAGAAGAACTCGTAACTCCGGACCCGAATCTGACAGATGAATAGTGCACACACGTCGGATATTAAATCCCAGAATAATTCTAAAAATAACTAAAATGACTTAGATGCATATTCAGGCAACCCTGCACTGCATCATAGCATAGCACGCACTGTGTGGCATATGATTGCATATTGTTTACCTGTTTCCTCCCCCTCTTCTCTCTCGATAGACCCCGACGCAGACGTAGCTCCAGACGCAGACGCAGCTCCGGAGTACGACTACGTCCCCGACGATACTACTGAAGACCTTGCCCTTGCCCCCGAGCAAACAGGCAAGCACCCCCATTTTGAGCATGCCTATATCGCCTATTCTCTTCTCTCTTATGCTTGCATTAGAACTGCTACTGCTACTGTTTTCCTATATCTGCTGCATAGCCTGATTATTGTACCCTGCTTTGTTACCTTACCGGTTATCCTAGACTGCTTAGTATAAGGTGGGTAGAGACACGACCGAGACCCCCACTTGATCCCGACTGCCCTGCTGGACATCAGAAGACCCGATCATCGGGATTGAAGACTAGACCATGGCATCGCACATCACTTCCCCTTAGTTGCCGACACTGCTGGGTTACCATCGAGTGCCGAGGGTGATACCTCGTTAGCACTTCTGATGTTAACCTTGTAGGTTAGTTACTCGGTCGTGGTAAGCGAGGGTGATTCCTTCTACACCACCCCCGATAACGACGTCGTCGCGCAACTCCTCAAGGTGGACCTCGAGGGTGATTCCTCCTTCGTTCACCTTGATGATAACATCGAGCGGGAATTCCATCGAGGGTGATTCCTCAGGGTTCCCTTCGGTGTCAGACACACAGTTACCTTGGATATTATGACGTGCACTAAACTATGATACTAAAGACGGGTCGGCCCTGAGGGGTACCCGCGCGAGCTTATTGCGAAGTGATGTGGAGTCGGGTTGACCTGGATGGTGCCCGCGAGATAACTACGAGGCGTGGCCGGGCATTCTTAGCCCTTGCCGCAAGTCCTCGAGACGGGGCGACGGGGTCACATCGATCGTGAGTCTCTGCTCGTTTCCGCGCGCTCCTAATCCACTACGGTTTGGATATTTGATCTGAGGGGCCTCTGGCCCGATAGCACTAACCATCACGTGGGCATAGTATGGGCGTTCTGCGTCGTACACATCAGCCGAAGCTTGTTTGACGTCAGTAAGGAGCGGCGCACGCCGAGTTGGACTGGTAACGCAACCGCGCTTGTATAAGGGGTTGCTAGGTCTGCTCTCGGTGGCCCCGTAACGTGCAGGAGTTCCCGGGGCGATGGCCCAAGACCCCTGGGGGCATAGGTTTAGTCCGGCGTGCTGACCTCTCTTATAAGCCTAGGTCGGGTTGCGGCGTGTTGCTTAGCCGGGGCCGGGCATGACCCAGAAAAGTGTGTCCGGCCAGAGTTAAGCGAGCGTGGTGGGTAAGTTGGTGCACCCCTGCAGGGAAGAAACTTCTATCGATAGCCTGTCCTACGGTAACGGACACTCGGAGTTGTATCCCGATCGGTACAACTAGAACATGTGGTGAGAACTGGATAGTACGGCTCTGGGATTGCTTTCTCGCAGGGAGTCGAGAAAGGATCTCAGGTCGAGGTTGATGATATTACTACTACTACTTTACATTATGTTCATCTGCTCTCTCCTGATGCTGCAAGACTGTCGAAGATTGTTGAAGATGCTAGTCTTCGATAGGACTAGGCTTTCCCCCTCTACTCTGGCATTTCTGCAGCCCAGTCCACATATACAGCCATTCCTTTGACAATGATGCATATGTAGTGTAGATCCTTGCTTGCTGAGTACTTTGGATGAGTACTCACGTTTGCTTTATTTTCTTTTTCCCCCATTTTCCATTTGATGCCACCAGACGACGGAGCCCCTAAGCCAGAAGCCCCAGCCGACGACCAGTACTACTATCCGCCTGGCGAGTACTACTACTACGAAGAGCCGTTCGACGACCAGGAGTAGGATCGGAGGGTCCAGGGCAGGAGGCCTACGCCTTTCGATCGTAGTTTTTATTTTTACCCCGCCTCTGTGAAGGCTTATCTCTCTCTCTGTAATATATCTGTACTCAGATATCTAATGCTTCCGCTGACGCTTGTATGCCATCGAGCTTGTATTCGAGCCCTCGAGGCCCTGGCTTGTAATATTAAGCTTGTATGACTTTATTTTTATGTTTTAGAGTTGTGTTGTGATATCTTCAAGTGAGTCCTTAGGCTTGATCGTGCGCATTTGCGTGTATGATTAGTGCACGATTAAGCCGGGGTCGTCACAGACCTCCACTTGATCCCGACTGCCCTGCTGCATATCAGAAGACCCGATCATCGGGATTGAGGACCAGACCCTGGCACCGCACATCACTACCCCTTAGTTGCCGACACTGCTGGGTTACCGTCGAGTGCCGAGGGTGATACCTCGTTAGCACTTCTGATGTTAACCTTGTAGGTTAGTTACTCGGTCGTGGTAAGCGAGGGTGATTCCTCCTACACCACCCCCGATAACGACATCGTCGCGCAACCTCTCAAGTGTGGACCTCGAGGGTGATTCCTCCTTCGTTCACCTTGATGATAACATCGAGCGGGAACTCCATCGAGGGTGATTCCTCATGGTTCCCTTCGGTGTCAAACACACAGTTACCTTGGATATTATGACTTGACTATGAACCACGATACTAAAGACGGGTCGGCCCTGAGGGGTACCCGCGCGAGCTTATTGCGAAGTGATGTGGAGTCGGGTTGACCTGGATGGTGCCCGCGAGATAACTACGAGGCGTGGCCGGGCATTCTTAGCCCTTGCCGCAAGTCCTCGAGACGGGGCGACGGGGTCACATCGATCGTGAGTCTCTGCTCGTTTCCGCGCGCTCCTAATCCACTACGGTTTGGCTATTTGATCCGAGGGGCCTCTGGCCCGATAGCACTAACCATCACGTGGGCATAGTATGGGCGTTCTGCGTCGTACACATCAGCCGAAGCTTGTTTGACGTCAGTAAGGAGCGGCGCACGCCGAGTTGGACTGGTAACGCAACCGCGCTTGTATAAGGGGTTGCTAGGTCTGCTCTCGGTGGCCCCGTAACGTGCAGGAGTTCCCGGGGCGATGGCCCAAGACACCTGGGGGCATAGGTTTAGTCCGGCGTGCTGACCTCTCTTATAAGCCTAGGTCGGGTTGCGGCGTGTTGCTTAGCCGAGGCCGGGCATGACCCAGAAAAGTGTGTCCGGCCAGAGTTAAGTGAGCGTGGTGGGTAAGTTGGTGCACCCCTGCAGGGAAGAAACTTCTATCGATAGCCTGTCCTACGGTAACGGACACTCGGAGTTGTATCCCGATCGGTACAACTAGAACTTGATATGAGAACTGGATAGTACGGCTCTGGGATTGCTTTCTCGCAGGGAGTCGAGAAAGGATCTCAGGTCGAGGTTGATGATATTACTACTACTACTTTACATTATGTTCATCTGCTCTCTCCTGATGCTGCAAGACTGTCGAAGATTGTTGAAGATGCTAGTCTTCGATAGGACTAGGCTTTCCCCCTCTACTCTGGCATTTCTGCAGCCCAGTCCACCTATACAGCCAGTCCTTTTGACAATGATGCATATGTAGTGTAGATCCTTGCTTGCTGAGTACTTCGGATGAGTACTCACGTTTGCTTTATTTTCTTTTTCCCCCATTTTCCATTTGATGCCACCAGACGACGGAGCCCCTGAGCCAGAAGCCCCAGCCGACGACCAGTACTACTATCCGCCTGGCGAGTACTACTACTACGAGGAGCCGTTCGACGACCAGGAGTAGGATCGGAGGGTCCAGGGCAGGAGGCCTACGCCTTTCGATCGTAGTTTTTATTTTTACCCCGCCTCTGTGAAGGCTTATCTCTCTCTCTGTAATATATCTGTACTCAGATATCTAATGCTTCCGCTGACACTTGTATGCCATCGAGCTATGTATTCGAGCCCTCGAGGCCCTGGCTTGTAATATAAAGCTTGTATGATTTTATTTATTTTTAGAGTTGTGTTGTGATATCTTCAAGTGAGTCCTTAGGCTTGATCGTGCGCATTTGCGTGTATGATTAGTGCACGATTAAGCCGGGGGCGTCACAACCGCAGTAAGTCCAAGGCCTCGCTTAGGAGCGAAGGCGGGACGGGGAACCGAGGACTTGCGGAGCTGGGCATGGCAGACTCTGCCTGGTTGTGTTCACCAGCCGCAGACCTTGAGAGTTCGGGGTTGGCCTTCAGAGGCGAGTTCGGCTCTCCGGTGACAAGGAGGGTCCTGCTTGATTCCAGGCTTGCCGAACATACAGTTGCTTCTCGGTCTTGAGCAAAGGGCTCCATGGGAGGAGAGGGTCCGGTGGGTTTTAAGATCCCATCTTCGGATGAGGTGGCCTGCCCAGGATCTATGGCCAAGGCAGGGATAATAGTTGGTCTTTAAGTGGCGCCTGATGACGGATCCGATGGGTTGCCTTCTTGAAGATGAGGAATAGTGGTCGAGGCCATGAACCCTTCGAAGATCAAGTCTCCTCGGATATCAGCGGCGTAATTCAGGCTCCCGAATCTGATCTGATGACCAGGGGCGTAGCTGTCGATCTGCTCAAGGTGACCAACTGAATTGGCGCGCAGAGCGAAGCCGCCGAATACAAAAAGTTGACCGGCGAGGAAGGTCTCCCCGGAAACAGCATCGTTGTTGATGATCAAACGGGCCATCGATCCTTCTGCTGACAGCAGAGTGGAACTCTCAATGAAAGCACCAATGTCGGTGTCAAAACCGGCCGATCTCGGGTAGGGGGTCCCGAACTGTGCGTCTGAGGATCAAAGGTAACAAGGGACAAAGGGAACACGATGTTTGCCCAGGTTCGGGCCCTCTTAATGGAGGTAAAACCCTACGTCTTGCTTGATTGTATTTGATGAGTATAGGGGTTACAAGAGTTGATCTACCTCGAGATCGTAATGGCTAAACCCTAGATGTCTAGCCTATGGGAGTTGTGTTCGTCTCCACGGACCAAACCCTCCGGTTTATATAGGCACCGGAGGGGGCTAGGGTTGTACAGAGTCGGTTTACAGAGGAAGGAAACTATACATCCGGACGCCAAACTTGCCATCCATGCAAAGGAGAGTCCCACCCGGACACGAGGAAAGGTCTTCTGCCTTGTATCTTCACGGCCCATCAGTCCGGCCCATGTCACATAGCCCAGCCACCCGAGGACCACGTAATCCAGGACTCCCTCATCGGGCGGAGAAGAAAGTGATGGACTTTGGAGAAACTGCTAAGTGCTGGTTATATACCCAGAGCATTGGTCCCGGTTCATGGCACCAACTGGGACCATTGCCCACCTTTGGTCCCGGTTCGTGCCACCAACCGGGACCGAAGGTCTCTTCTTGTCAGCCCAAAGGGCGGGAAGCAGACACCTTTGGTCCTGGTTGGTGGCACGAACCGGGACCAAAGGTGGCCATTGGTCCCGGTTGGTGCTACGAACCGGGACCAAAGGGGTGCATTGGTCCCGGTTCGTCGTACCAACCGGGACCAATGGCCTTGTGCGGCGTGGTGCGGTGGGATGTTTAGTCCCACCTCGCTAGCTGAGAGGCCTCGAGTGTTGTTTATAAGCTCTGCTGCGCCATCTCTCTCGAACTCCTCTGAACTGCAGGCCTACGGGCCAAATCTCACACTGCTATGCCTGTGGGCCTACTGGGCCTTCTGCGGGCCTGCATCCTCGCCCAACTAGCTGGGTTTCTAGTCGTATGCAGGCCGTGGTGGCCTTGTAGGCGGTATTTTTTAAAAAATTTCCCTGTATTTTTTTTGCATTATTTAATTTTTTAGAGTTTTTGAGTGATTCTTTTTGCTTTATATCACAAAAATTATAAACTTTCTGTGAAATTTGAATTCTATGAAATTTGTGTGAATCACTAGTTTGTGAATAACTTTACTTTAAAAATATATTTTTGAGTGATTCTTTTTCCTGCTATATAATATTAGTGTGTTTTATCATTATATTCAATTTGGTAATTTTTAGGTTAATTTAAATGGGTGTTTTAATCAAAAACATGGGTGTTTTAATCAAAAACAGATTTTGTTATTTTAGTTTGCTATTAAAGTTTCTAAACAAAAATACCTTATGTAGATTTTTCTTTTTGCTATTAATGTTTTGAACAAAAAATACTTTGATAATTTTAGTTGCATAAATTTTATATAATTTTAGTTTCAAAAATACTAGAGGTTTATAAAAGCTTTTTAGTTGACTCTTTTCAGTTGCATAAATTTTACTTTTTATTGATTCTTTTTAGTTGATTCCTTTTGCTATTATAGTTTTATAAAAGCTTTTTAGGTGATTTTTTTGCTATTAGAGTTTTATAAAAGTTTTTTAGTTCATTCTTTTTTCTATTAGAGTTTTATAAAAGTTTTGTAGTTCATTCTTTTTGCTATTAGTTCATTTTTTGAGTTAAATGACCCTGAAATTGAAAAGCACTACAAATGAACTCTGAAAAGGTTGAAAGTTGGCATGGTATTATCATTTCACCCACATAGCATGTACTAAAAAGTTGAGAGGGTTACGGCAAAAACTGGATGCACTTCGTGTACAAAATGGACAATCTCTTTCGAAGTATCGGGGTTTCGGACGAAAACTAATCTGTTATTTTAAATGTCTGTTTTAATCAAAAACAGATTTTGTTATTTTAATTTTCTATTAAAGTTTCTAACAAAAAATTTCTTGGTGAAAATTCTTTTTGCTATTAATGTTTTGAACAGAAAATATTTTGATAATTTTAGTTGCATAAATTTTATATAATTTTAGTTTCAAAAATACTAGAGGTTTATAAAAGCTTTTTAGTTGATTCCTTTTGCTATTAGAGTTTTATAAAAGCTTTTTAGTTGATTCTTTTTGCTATTGAATTATATTATAGTTTTTTTTTAGTTGATCATAATAGAATATTTTAATTGATTATTTTTAGTTCATTCTTTTTGCTATTAGTTCATTCTTTTTGCTATTAGTTCATTCTTTGAGCTAAATGACCCTGAAATTGAAAAGCACTACAAATGAACTCTGAAAAGGTTGAAAGTTGGCATGGTATCATCATTTCACCCACATAGCATGTGCTAAAAAGTTGAGAGGGTTACGGCAAAAGCTGGATGCACTTCGTGTACAAAATGTACAATCTCTTTGGAAGTATCAGGGTTTCGGACGAAAACTCGTCTGTTACAAAGGGATTTCATTTTTTGAACTTATTTGAACTCCAGACTTTTTGTGTGTTCAAAATGTACCATTCAAAGCCACATCATCAATTTTCAACCCTTTCTGATTTCATTTGGTATTTTTCATGCATTTATTGATTTTTTTGAGCTAAATGACCCTGAAATTGAAAAGCACTACAAATGAACTCTGAAAAGGTTAAAAGTTGGCATGGTATCATCATTTCACCCACATAGCATGTGCTAAAAAGTTGAGAGGGTTACGGCAAAAACTGGATGCATTTCGTGTACAAAACGACAATCGCTTTCGAAGTATGAGGGTTTCGGACGAAAACTCATCTGTTACAAAGGGATTTCATTTTTTTTTGAACTTATTTGAACTCCAGACTTTTTGTGTGTTCAAAATGCACCATTGAAAGCCACATCATCAATTTTCAACCCTTTCTTACTTCATGTGGTATTTTTCATGCATTTACTGATTTTTTTGAGCTAAATGACCCTGAAATTGAAAAGCACTACAAATGAACTCTGAAAAGGTTGAAAGTTGGCGTGGTATCATCATTTCACCCACATAGCATGTTATAAAAAGTTGAGAGGGTTACAGCAAAAACTGGATGCACTTCGTGTACAAAACGGACAATCTCTTTCGAAGTATCAGGGTTTCATACGAAAACTCATCTGTTACAAAAGGCATTTCATTTCTTCACATGTAACTGCAGTGATATTCTAGATCGAAGGCATCATCATAATAGTTGTGGAGAGAAAGTCTTCACTTTTTCTTCGCTTGTGTCCTTTGCTTATTGCGCCGTAACCATGGATAATCTTCATCGTTTAACAGGGTGCTTGGGTCAGCCTTGACTTTGAAGGGAGGAATTTCATGGAACTTTTCATAATCTTCAGACATGTCTGTCTTGCCCTCCAATCCCACGATATCTCTTTTTCCTGAAAGAAATATGTGGCGCTTTGGCTCATCGCATCATGTATTCGCTTCCTTATCTTTTCTTTTTCTCGGTTTGGTAGACATGTCCTTCACATAGAAAACCTGCGCCACATCATTGGCTAGGACGAATGGTTCGTATGTGTACCCAAGATTGTTCAGATCCACTGTTGTCATTCCGTACTGTGGGTCTACCTGTACCCCGCCTCCTGACAGATTGACCCATTTGCACTGAAACAAAGGGACCTTAAAATCATGTCCATAGTCAAGTTCCCATATGTCCACTATGTAACCATAATATGTGTCCTTTCCCCTCTTGGTTGCTGCATCAAAGCGGACACCGCTGTTTTGGTTGGTGCTCTTTTGATCTTGGGCGATCGTGTAAAATGTATTCCCATTTATCTCGTACCATTTGTAAGTCAATACAGTCGAAGATGGTCCCCTAGCCAACGAGTACAGCTCATCAGAAACAGTGTTGTCACCCATGAGACGTGTTTGCAACCAACTGCCGAAAGTCTTGATGTGTTCACATGTAATCCAGTCGTCACACTGCTCCGGGTGTTTGGAGCGCAGAATATTCTTGTGTTCATCGACATACGGGGTCACCAAGGTAGAATTCTGTAGAACTGTGTAGTGTGCTTGAGACCAAGAATGCCCGTCCCTACATATTATTGAGTCCGCTCCTAGCGTGCCTTTTCCAGTCAGTCTCCCCTCATACCGCGATTGAGGGAGACCAATCTTCTTAAGGTCAGGAATGAAGTCAACACAAAACCCAATGACCTCCTCTATTTGATGGCCCATGGAGATGCTTCCTTCTGGCCTAGCGCGGTTACGAACATATTTCTTTAGGACTCCCATGAACCTCTCAAAGGGGAACATATTGTGTAGAAATACAGGGCCCAGAACTACAATCTCGTCGACTAGATGAATTAGGATGTGCGTCATGATATTGAAGAAGGATGGTGGGAACACCAGCTCGAAACTAACAAGACATTGCGCCACATCACTCCTTAACCTTGCTAGGATTTCTGGATCGATCACCTTCTGAGAGATTGCATTGAGGAATGCACATAACTTCACAATGCAACCGGAAGCAGTTGCGTCATAATCACGTGGCAGTCATGAGACTTTAGGTTCTGGAACTTTTTCTCTGGGATATTTATTATTCTCTTTATATTCAACAAGAAGCCAGACGGGACCTTCATACTGAGCAGGCATTCAAAGAAGATTTCCTTCTCTTCTTTGGTAAGAGCGTAGCTGGCAGGACCTTCATACTGCTTTGGAGGCATGCCGTCTTTTTCGTGCACACGTTGCTGGTCCTCCCGTGCCTCCGGTGTATCTTTTATCTTCCCATACACGCCCAAGAAGTCTAGCAGGTTCACGCAAAGATTCTTCGTCACGTGCATCATGTCGATTGCAGAGCGGACCTCTAGGTCTTTCCAATAGGGTAGGTCCCAAAATATAGATTTCTTCTTCCACACGGATGTGCGTCCCTCAGCGTCATTCGGAACAGATAGTCCGCCGGGACCCTTTCCAAAGATTACTTGTAAATCATTGACCATAGCAAGTATGTGATCACCAGTACGGACGGCGGGCTTCTTCCGGTGATCTACCTCACCTTTGAAATGCTTGCCTTTCTTTCGACATTGATGGTTGGTCGGAAGAAATCGACGATGCCCCGGGTACATATTCTTCCTGCATTTGTCCAAATTTATACTTTCGGTGTCATCTAAACAGTGCGTGCATGCGTGGTATCCCCTGTTTGTCTGTCCTGAAAGGTTACTGAGAGCAGGCCAATCATTGATTGTCACAAACAGCAACGCATGCAGGTCAAATTCCTGCTGTTTGTGCTCATCCCACACACGTACACCGTTTCCGTTCCACAGCTGTAAAAGTTCTTCAACTAATGGCCTTAGGTACACATCGATGTCGTTGCCGGGTTGCTAAGGGCCTTGGATGAGAACTGGCATCATAATGAACTTCCGCTTCATGCACATCCAAGGAGGAAGGGTATAGATACATAGAGTCACGGGCCAGGTGCTATGATTGCTGCTCTGCTCACCAAAAGGATTAATGCCATCCGCGCTTAAACCAAACCATACGTTCCTTGCGTCACCTACAAAGTCCCACCACTTTCTCTCTACTGCGACCCGTCAGCGGGTGCTCTCAACTTCCCGTCTTTCTTACGGTCCTCTTTGTGCCATCGCATCAACTTGGCATGCTCTTTGTTTCTGAACAGACGTTTCAACCGCGGTATTATAGGAGCATACCACATCACCTTGGCAGGAACCCTCTTCCTGGGGCGCTCGCCGTTAACATCACCAGGGTCATCTCGTCTGATCTTATACCGCAATGCACCGCATACCGGGCATGCGTTCAAATCCTCATACGCACCACGGTAGAGGATGCAGTCATCAGGGCATGCATGTGTCTTCTACATCTCCAATCCTAGAGGGCATACAACCTTCTTTACTGCGTATGTACTGTCGGGCAATTCGTTATCCTTTGGAAGCTTCTTCTTCAATATTTTCAGTAGCTTCTCAAATCCTTTGTCAGGTACACCATTCTCTGCCTTCCACTGCAGCAATTCCAGTGTGGTACCGAGCTTTGTGTTGCCATCTTCGCAATTGGGGTACAACCCTTTTTTGTGATCCTCTAACATGCGATCGAACTTCAACTTCTCCTTTTCACTTTCGCATTGTCTCTTTGCATCAACAATGACCTGGCGAACATCATCATCGGGCACATCGTCTGGTTCCTCTTGATCTTCAGCTTCCCCCGTTGCAGCATCACCGTATTCAGGGGGCACATAGTTGTCATCATCCTCTTCTTCTTCGCTGTCTTCCATCATAACCCCTCTTTCTCCGTGCTTGGTCCAAACATTATAGTGTGGCATGAAACCCTTATAAAGCAGGTGGGTGTGAAGGGTTTTCGAGTCAGAGTAAGACTTCGTATTCCCACATATAGGGCATGGACAACACATAAAACCATTCTGCTTGTTTGCCTCAGCCACTTCGAGAAAATTATGCACGCCCTTAATGTACTCGGAGATGCGTCTGTCACCGTACATCCATTGCCGGTTCATCTGCGTGCATTATATATAATTAAGTGTGTCAAAAACCATTACAGAACATCATGAATAGATAAGTGACCACATTAATAGAATTTCATCATCACATTAAAACCAAAGTACAGTAGTGATCAAATGTTATTACTGAAAAAATAAATACATAAAGTTCATACATAGTTCTCATTGAACAACATATAGCTCTCTAGAGCATCTAATTAAACTATTTCAATGCAACAACAAATGCGATCATAATCGCAACTAAGGTAACAATTGATCCAACGGCATAATGATACCAAGCCTCAATATGAATGGCATATTTTTTAATCTTTCTAATCTTCAAGCGCATTTCATCCATCTTGATCTTGTGATCATGGACGACATCCGCAACATGCAACTCCAATCTCATCTTCTCCTCCTCAATTCTTTTCAATTTTTTCTTCAGGTAATTGTTTTCTTCTTCAACTAAATTTAACCTCTCGGCAAGAGGGTCGGTTGGAATTTCCGGTTCACATACCTCCTAGATAAAACATCTATGTCACGTTGGTCGGCATAATTGCCATAAACACTAAATGAAACAAATAGTTATAAAAGATAATATATACCACATCCGAATTATAGACAGGACGAGGGCCGACGGGGCCGGATACTAAAACCATCGCACTATATAATAACAAACAATAATAAAAGTAAGAAAATTATACAAGTATCAATCTAAATCATACAAGTAAGAATTTTTTTCTTTTAGAAAGAAGATAAGAACAAGAGGCTCATCACGGTGGTGCCGGCGACAAGATCGGCGCGGGCGATCTACGGCGGTGAGGACGGGGACGGGACAGGACGGACCGCCAAATCTAGACAAATCTTGAGGAAAATGGAGTTTGGACAAGGAGCTTCGAGAGGAGAAAGCTTAAGTGTGGCTCGGGCATTTCATCGAACACCTCATGTGCATAGGAGGTGAGCTAGAGCACCACAAAGCTCTCCCACGGCCGGCAAAAAAAAACAAAGCAGTGCACTGCTCTGCTCGCGGGCAGGGGGTATATATAGGCCACTCTTTAGTCCCGGTTGGTGGCTAGAACCGGGACTAAAGGACCACATTTGGTCCTGGTTCCAGCCACCAACCGGGACCAATGGTTATGGGCCAGGAGCGAGGCCCATTGGTCCCGGTTCGTGTCTGGAACCAGGACCAAAGGGGTCTCATGAACCAGGACCAATGGCCCCCGAGGCCCAGCCGGCGCCCTGGCCGACGAACCGGGACCGATGCACCCACTGGTCCCGGTTCGTGAGTGAACCGGGATTAATGGACTTTTCAGGCCTGTACCAAAGCCCTGTTTTCTACTAGTGATCTTTATCATCAAAACATAGTGGCTACAGTTTAGTCTTTAAGATCATCATTTTCAACAGTAATAACCCAAATTTTGGGGTTATTATTTAATTTATGGTAATAGATAATTATTTTCTAATGATTTTTTTATGCTAATAATTTTGAAATGGGAATATGTGGATGTATTCATATATGAATGGATTAGTAGAGAAGCAGCATGCCTTCATACTAAGGTTGATTTGTATTTCGGCAGATATTTTTTGTACGTGAGCCATGCATAAGTAGGACTAGAGAACTCCAAGTCAAGTAGTTATGAGGTGCTACGTGGCTGAGTGCTGGAAGGTATGCAAGTGTGTGTCATCATGAGTGAACGTGGCTTTGGGCTAGAAAGATTTTGGAGATGTGCTGGCAGCACAAGAATGGCTGTGACGCCTAAGTTTCTAGGTGGAGTCATGCATGGTGTGCAGATAGCAGCAAATGACTACTTGCTCACTAAGGAGACGTCGGCCAACGTTTCTACATAGCTCCAAAGGGCAGCTCGAAAGGTCACTGCGGCTGGATATGACTACTTGCTCACTGAGACGTCGGCCAACGTTTCTACATAGCTCCAAAGGGCAGCTCCAAAGGTCACTGCGGCTGGATATTTTAGTCGATGTTCATACCATGCACACTCATATAAATTGGCTGCTGCCGCTCACTTTGCACCTCACACACCACCGAGAGAAACAGAGGGACGCATAGAACTAGAGTTCAGATGAGAGGGCAGAGCGAGGAGGAGATGTTGATATGCATGCACTGCATAGAAGGGATTACAGATAGATGCGGGCATAGCAGAGGATAATCGAGCTGTATATGCTATGTATAGAACATATATCTACCTATACTAAAGCGGGAAGCATTCCGTTTTTCTTTTTTTTTTCTCACTGTACTGTTCATTTACATGGATATCAGTGAATATGTTCATGAACAGTATGCGGCACGAACAGTGGTCCCACATGAACAGTAGTTCCATGCAAAAACAGTGCCCCCACTCATGAACAGTGCTTAAAAAAAGACCGCATAGGTTTTTATATTCCAAAAAAGAGATCTTCATGTATATTTTATTGGCCTTTTATATGTACAAGTACTATGATATTATTATTATTATTCCTACTCTGTAAACTGTTTACGTTGTTGCCTCTAATACAATTATGTCATACTACCTTTTAGACTTACTTATAGATAATTACATAAAGTGAAATACGCACAGATCTAATGGATTACTTAAAAAAATACAAAGGTAAAAAATGGGACTAATAAATACCAATTTAGTTTGATCTGATCTATATTCATATTATGTGATAATCAATTTTAACTATTGGCATTGCTCTTAGTGATAATAAAGTGATCGTTCTTTCACTCCAATTTTAATACAAAGCCAAAATCCAAGGAAAAAGATAGCATCTTTGATGCCAACCTTTTTTTATTGTTTAAAAAGGTGTTGATCATTTTATTTTTCCTTAGATTCATTATTATGGACTGTTGCCCCACGATTTTATTTCCCTCTAATGGTTTGAGTGAAATCTGATTTTAAGAGAACAGCAGCCCGAACAAACCAGAACAGCTAACCCCGAAACATTGTTTTTGAAACTGTAACTTTGCATGCAACCGTGCTTTATGTGAACAATATTTCCATGCCCATCGAATAAATTGAAATATACCCATATCCACCCCAAAAACAAAAAGAAAAATACTTCATATGAACAGTACCTGAAATGTAAACCGGAACAGTAGCAGCACAATGTATCCACGTGAACAATAATCCGGGAAAAATAAAAAAGAAAAACCTGAGTTTTTTTATAAAAGCGATTAAGGATTGTTTCCCTTCTTTTTTTAGATTTTTTGTATTACCTACTGTTGAGTTACCCTCTATAAAAGCTCTACAACCATTATGATCGTCGCTAACTCCACCACCCTTCGCTCACCATTCAAGACACGAAAAATCCCACTCTATCGGCAATACTCACACCTCCATAAAACGCCTTTGATGCGACTGATCCTAACATTGTTCGCCTACTAAAAATCCCAGATTAGTGCGATGAAGACATGGTAGGCCAAATACAAAAAGAATATGCAGAGATCATGGAAGAAGAAGGCCCTACCACCGAGATCAGCAATATCACAATCCAGGACACGCACGAGACCAGCAACAACGAGAAGGCCACATAAAGCACTTGAGCGCTATGCTATGAAAATAATCCGAAACAGTACCTAAATAATCCGGAACTGCAAACCGGAACCGTATCCAAAATAAAACAAAAACAGTACCCGAGCTGCTAAACCGGAACAGTAGACCTGAATAAACCGGAACAACACCCCGGAACAGTGAGCTTCCTCAATCATCTCCCGCTCCTTTCTAATGATGGCACCGCCGAGGCACAAAGCAGTAAACCGGAATAGTACATTTCCATCAACAGTAATCCATGGCAAAAATAAGTTCTCCGCCGATTACTGTCCATTTTTACACCACGATAGCAGTGAATAGTGCACCGACAATTACCCGATCAAATCGAAACAGTATCCAAATAAATCAATAACTGCTAACCGAAACAGTAGACCCAAAATAAACCTAAATCGCAAACCCGAATAACCCGGAATAGTAAAACCAATGAAGCAGAACAATACCTGAATAAACTGAAAACATTAACCCACCCAAACGGTAAACCGAAAGAGTACCCGAACGGTAAACTGACATACCACCAAGTAGCAAATCACTGGACTACAATTATTATTGCCATTTCCAAATGCAAGCCACGGAGCATATGACAAACATAGACCTTTTAGCTCCACTGCCATTAAGCAGCCATATGCATCCAGGCCCAACTAAACAGTTTTCTTCCTCCTCTTTATTAACAACTGATGCACCACAAAATATTCTACTTGCAACTTCACCGTCAACAAATTCAGCTTAGTAGAAAAATGAAATGCCTTAATCAGAAGAAAACAAGGTACTGACAATTAGAGTATATTCTAAAATACAGTTAAGAAACAATATAGCACTAATTCTGCTTTCCTTATTGAATGTCGCCAGGTCTCACATGCTGAAGAAATTCCACAAGGACAAAAAAGGCAAAACACTAATGATTTACCCCCAGGCAGCAAACTAAAAAAATGATTTTCAATTTGTTGCACCGTATTTAGAATGATTTGTTCTGTACCGCACCTGTACTATTTAACTCTTTTGCCATAAATAAATCACGGTTCGTTCAGAACTTCAATCACATGGTCCTGAAGACACTTCCGTTCTATACAAAAAAAACACGAAATGGACACCACCGGCAACGGTCTTTGCCACTCTTTACAAAAAACAAGTCAAGCTTCTCTACATGCAAGGACAAAAAGAGCAACTACAATCGATGTAAACATGTTATAAATAACCTTATTGCACCAATGAACCTTGCCAAAACGAATCTCCACCTCCTTTCCTTCCTATAAAACCGAAACAAAACAAATCCAGCCAATTAAACATGAAAAAAGTCCTGCATGCAATAAAAAAAATTGAAGTATTTATCCGAAATATAAACGAGGCTTCCCATGGGCGCGGCGTGCACCGCGCATCTTCGGCGCTAGTACATATACTACAATGCGACGGCGTATATATAAGTGCGGTCGGTCGAGGAAAAGTATATATGTCAAGGATTATTGTGCCAGATAATTTTCGTTACCAAGGAAAGTAGTTACTCTACTCAAATTACTAATTCATTCATGTGTCGTCGATTATACAACCGCACAAAGATCTATGTTAATCCACTGTTGATTCCTGTGTTATTTGAGAGGGACATGTTGTCCTCGCAATCCATTTGTTGATGAAATCAGTGTATTCTGGAGGAACTCATGTAAAGGCATGAGCGTACTATCTTGACTAATATTTCAGTGATCCTATCGTCGATTCAACCACACATCCTATCCATCTATATTGGTGTCACGACAGCAAACATAATGTACCGGTCACAGCTCAGGTATGGGACTGTCTGAGTTCTCCGCTGGGGATGGCACTTGTTCCGAACAAGGTGTCGGTGATGGATCCGTAGGAGCGATCGATACTAGTAAGTCAAGTTGTTGTGCCTCAGGGGACCAAAGGGCTCTGCTCTTCCGGAACCCACGTGGTTCTGGTCGAGGCTGTTGATGTCGGAGTACCCCTCTTAAGAGTATAAAAATGTGAAATTTCACCCCTGTAACTTCCGGGTTGGGAAGCTTGCGGACATGTGTGACGCTAATCTCTTTCTTTCCAATTGCTCAAAATCCTATTTCGTTGTTGCTTTATCCATCCGCTTATATTCCAGTTGATCTCCTACGGTCATGTTCATTATATATTCACATTTTAGTAAAGTTTCTACTTGTTGAGTATGACTTGTCGTACTCACCTTTGCATTTTCATGTTTTTGGATGCAGTCATCCGTAAGCAAGCACGTGCAGAAGATGTCGTCATCCAGAATTAGGCTTGACCAGTGAGTGAGAAGCGACTAGAGAATAATTCATTTGAGCCATTTGTAAAAGTAAATAAAATTTTAAAGTATATTTATGAGCTTTTGTGATCCACTGTTGGTTTACGCCCGCTTAATCATGCCTTGCGTGACTATAGGCCTCCTAGTCTATAGGCGTGTGACTGTTGTCTCATCTAGGCCCGGTCTCGGGGCGTGACAAAGCTAGATACCAAAACCTACATCCAATAGAGATTCCGTTTTCCCCTCCCCGTGCTACAGTGACAGGAGAGGCGAAAAAGGAGTTCCCCTCAATCCCTCACTCCGCTGACGGCCGGATTGACGGCCTCCTCCCTCTCCGGCTGCTGCTTCGGCGGTGGGAGAGTGGGGGGACCTCAGATCCGTGCTTGAAGGGTGTAGATAGTAGGGTAGTTGTCCCTGGCGGCGCTGGCAAGGTGGCGGTCAGGGGCGAAGCTAGCAATCTGGCGTGGTTTGGCCAACGCCATACCTAAGCTGCACTGAAAATACGTTTATATGCTAGTATTAGCCTAGCACAATTTTCAGGATTTGGGCGTGTGCCTCGTGTTGGGCTTGGATGATGCCTATTGAGTGGTGGGCCGTGACCATGGGCTGACTTAAACCAGCGATGATCGAGCACAAAAACGTAGCACTAGCAGGACTACTGCTCGGCTGCCTACGAGTCGTTCGCGAGAGACGGAGAGGCGGCAGCGCTTAGCTAGGGCGCGGGCGCACGGCAGCCGGCAGTCAGTGGGCCGTGGGCGCGCGGCCGGCGACCTGCGACCGGCGAGGCGGCAACCGGCGACAGAGACTACGCGAGGCCGCAATCGGCGGAGACGGCAAGTGGCGACTTGGCGAGTTCGCATGGGTTTGTAGATGTGGCCGCCCAACGAAGATGATTAAGTATGTATGAAAGGTATAATTTGGTTGTCCTTCTTCCCCTTGATCGCATCAGTTGAATTGTCATGTTACTTGCTCGAATCACTTAAACGAACATTTATTCAATTATTCATTAACCAATTAATTTTTCTTGTGTTTTTTTACAGATTTAAAGAGTATTTTTAAAGCCAGTAGAAGAATGACATTGCCAAGTTCTACTTAATGAAAGTAATCTTTCATTATGGGTACGTATTATTTCTAACTATCTTCACTTGCATAATGTGGTTTCTATCATTATATCCTACTAGTTACTAGTTCATGCTTTATCTATGGCTTTTATGTTTTTATAGGTTATCATCCTTATACCCGTATAATTAATATAGATGATACATTGGCAATCTATTGTCCATATAATCTTCAACAAGTGAGGTATTTAGAGTGCCAACACTTAACTTTTGAATTTTGGTTGTATTTGTTGAACACCACAAGTAATATATATCTAGTACTCTAGTGGGCTCTTCCATAGTTGAGTCGTAAATGGTTTTTTTCGTTCATAAACTCCGCCACACCTGAAAATTATTCATGCGTCCGCCACTGGTGGCGGTGATGGCATTGCTTCAGAATAATTGTGCTGGAGGTCGATCCCCATCTCGACGAAGCCATGCATGGCGGAGCCGACGATCTTCCGGCGTTGGTGGCTCCTGATCCATCGATCTATGGAGCTTGCGTGCTCCAGGCGTGGTCTTTGCAGCGGAGGCAAAGGCCGGCTGGTGGAGCTTTTGTCCCTCACCCCGTCTTCGCCACGATGAGGTGGCTGCTAGCCTCGCAGTGGGGGTGCTGGTGGTGGTGCGGCGGAGCGCTGGCGGATTGGTTCCAACACACAGGTGGAAGTGGACGCACACTTGTGACTAGTGGAAGGAGAGGACAAGAACACTCAGCTCTGCCAATGTCAGTGCCACGCCATCTCGTTATGTATATACCCCATTTGATATTAATGCCTTCTTGTTGGACATTAATGAACTCAATCGACCAGTATGACGCAAAAAAATTAACTAGAAAATCGAGACGTTGTTAGCCATTATTATTTTGGAGTAAATTTTAACTAGTGGTCGGATGGCCTTCTCTTTTTGTCGTGTACAAGTGGGCGTGTGAATCCTTTTTAGTAATTATTTTGGAGTAAATTCCACTTTTGACCTTTATTGTGGTGAGTTTGTAATATTACCGCTTAGTTATGTACTCCCTCCGTATACGAAAGAAGGGTGCCCATACTTTTCGCCCTTTTCCAACCATGAGCTGGAATCGCTGTTATGTGCCAAAACTACCCCTCTTTACCACGTTCCATTCGGTACCTTGTCCGCGTCCTCCAGTCCGACCGCCGCCGCGACCATCAGCTAGGCCGCCGCCGCCGTCACCATGTGCAGGACCGCCGCCGTCACCATGTGCAAGACCACCACCGCGTCCATGTGGAGCTCCTCGGCCGCGGCCGTGTGGCCTCTAACTGGCGCCGGTGGAAGTCGCAGCGACGCGAGGCGATGCCGCACTGGTTGATGCCATGCGCGGCGATGTGGCGCCAATATAGGCCACACACGTGCGCGAGGTAGTGCTGATCTAGGCCACGCGTGCGTGAGGCAACGCTGGTCTAGGCCACACGCGGCGAGGTGGTGCCGGTCCAGGCGATGCGCGTCAAAGCAGCGACGAATGATGCCACACATGGTGAGAATTTTGAATAACAGGGTAGAATTTACTCTTATTTCAAATCAACAGATGTGGGCTGGTGGAGAGAATTAAATTAGAGAGAAGCCATCGATTGAAGTAAGTTTTTTGGGGAAGGATTTTATTGGTATTCTGGTCTTTGCGTCAAATAAATGCACCGGAGTATACTAGCGTATTTATTACATACAAAATCCACATAAAAACAGTAAGGGCATCCAAATAATCTTAAGGCAAGCAACAAACCACAAAAACAGATTAAGATGCAGAAAGTCTGCATGGCCTAATCGCCTACAGGTGGGCCAACAAAGTAGCAACAAATAGCTTCATGACCACGGCCTCGAAATGGTTGCTCCCCACTGTCTTCGCCTCCCTGAATTCTGTTCTTTGCAATGGCGCATGTTTTGGGCTGCAATCCACATAAAAACTTCACATAAACCCAATTCGGATGAAACACCACCTGATTCGTATGATAATATTTTTGTTAAAATTACGACAAAGCCTAAAAGACCAACACACAACGAGCCTTTGAGCTAAAATTTGTGAGCATAACTTCTTTCCAAAAGCCCCCAAACCCAATTCCTCAAATATGCGAAACACTAAAGAGAGGAGGTAAATTAAGGGCCTCTTTGATTCGCAGGATTGTAAAAACGTAGGAATAAGGAAAACGCATGATTGAAATGTCATGCCCATTGGATTCCTATAGGATTTGAGTTTGTTTGATTGTATCGCAGGAAAAATAAAGCATTTCTTCCAAGAGGTTCGAGTGGATGGTATAATTCCTATGGAATGTAGTGCAAATCATTTCTTAGGAAAAATTTCTTTAGGATTCAATCCTACGAATCAAAAGACCGACATAGGAATAATTCCTGGATTCTAATTCTCCAAAAATCCTTTGAATCAAAGAGGCCCTAAACGTACATGGCTTGCACTCCACATAAAAAGGGAACATGACAAAAAGAGTGTCGAGAGGTCTCATCTTGATAAAAAAAAACAAGTTTTGGTCCAGACTGGTTATACACTCCATGTATCACCGTGGCCCAAAAATTTCAACTAGGAAATCGAGACGTTAATGGTCGAATGCCCTTCTCATTTTGTCTTCTACATATGTGAGTGAGAATCAGTGGGGAAATACTTGTTATTTATGTGATGTGATTTGTGCCTGTGCCTGTCAAAGGAGATATGGGCATCTCCAACGCTGTCACCAAATCTTTCTCCAAATGTCCGCCAGACAAAAAAAGCCATCCAACATGAGTAATGCTACATCTACAAAAGTTTCCTTAAATTTTTTACAGGCAAGCTGATGGGAGGATTATGATTGATAATAGGGGGATGAAGGGGCCCACCCCAGTTGAATTCAGGGGGAGAGATGAATATGATTAGTTTAAAAAGTTAAGTAAAATGTTTGTAAATTCTTTATAAGTCTAGATCCAACATTAGTCACCAAATATGTTCGGACAGTCAAGACAGTCCGAAATCTCACGAACGGACCCTAAATCCAAGGAGCTCTAGGGCATTCCAGACGTCTGCCTGCCCCGCCTCGGTCCCACCCGTCAGGGTCACTTTCCCCTCCCCATCTCTCTCCTCTCTCTTTCCCCATCTCTCCCCGAGCGCCCCCTCCTCTCGCCAATCTCCTCTCTCCCCATGAAGTGTGGCCCGGAGGCGAGCTGGCCGGCGCGGCCGCCGCTGACGACGACCACGCGGAGCTCGGCTCCTTCCCAACCGCTCTGCTCCGCCCCTGCTGTTCCCAGCCGCTCTCCTCTGCCTCATTCGGGCGATCACGGGCTCGACCACGCGTGCTGCGAGGGAGTCAACCAGCTGGCGCCGGCATGCATGGATGCGAGGGAGTATACGGCGTGCGTCCGGTGTATGTGCGTGTGCTTGTTGGCGAGGCCGCGCCGCCGCTCGGGGTCCTGCATGCGCGCGTGCTCCGCGAGCTGCGTGCATGCGTCCTGCTGGCGCGCGTCCATGGCGTCGCGTGGGAGGAGCGCCAGCCGGCCGCGTCCATGGTGTCGCGCGGGAGGAGCGCCTGCCGACCGCGTCCATGGCGTCGCGCGGGAGGAGGTCACGACCGAAGGCAAGCCGGATGGCAAGGCCCAGCCATGGGATCGGGCGCGTTGGCTGGGTGTCCGTCTGCTGCCTGCTCGCTGCCTGCCATACTGCTGTGTGCTCGCTGCGTGTCCTGCTGCTGCATGCGTGCTGCTTGCCGTGATGTTGGCGTGTACGTGGGTGTCGTGGGCGAGGTCACCGGCTGTGCTTGCGTGGTCCCTCGATGACTGGAGTTGCCGCGTATCGCCCTGCCGGCGTCGCACGCCATGTGCGTGAATAATTTGGGAAGAAATATAAGAGCATCTCCAGCCGTTGGCCCCCAGTGTGCGCGTAAAATCGCCGCCGGGGGGCGAGTCGGCGCTAAACTCAGCGTGGGGGCGAGCGGGTTCCTAGCCGCTCACCCCAGGGTCGCCCCCAGACGCGGGTTTTTTTATTAAAAAAACGGAATTGGGCAAAGTTCGGCAAATTGGACAAAACGTTCGGCTAAAATTCGACAAACTTGACATATATTCGACATGTTCGACGTTACATAAGTTATTAAAAAAAAACCCAACAAAGGGGCGAAGAAGTCGATGAGCGGGGCGAAGTCGCCGATGTCGCCGCCATCCTCGTCGTCGTCGTCGGCCTTCTCCTTCTTGACGCGGACCGGTGGCGGCGGCGCGTCGTCGCTGTCGTCGAGGACGACGACGCCTCCCTCGTCCCGGCCACGGCGCCGAGCTTCGAACCGCGTGTAGGCGAGGCACTGGCGCTCCAGCTCCGTGCGCGCCCAGTCTTCACGAGCCCATTTGAGGGCCGCCGCGTCGTCGAGCTCCTCCTCCTTGACGCCGCCGGCGAGCCCCGGCTCCGTCTTCACGACAGGGAGCCCCGGCTCCGTCTTTGGCTTGACGTAGCGCGGAGGAGCCGAGGAGGAGGCGCGCCTGCCGCCCTCGTTGATGACGATGTCGGGGCTGCGGGTGCGCCGGCCGAGCGGCGTCTCCGCGGCGGGCTCGGCCTTCACGCTGAACAGCGCCGGCGAGCCGGAGGAATGGGAGGATGAGCGGGAGGAGGACTGAGAGGAGGAAGACGAGGAGGAGCCGAACCTCGCTGAGAGGGAAGGGAAGGGGAGGAACGCCTGCGCACGGGGAGGAAGGCAGAGCTCGGTGGCTGGTTTGGGCTCGAGCTGGTGTGGCCAGCGGCGAGGGGGAGGCGCTGGTTTTATAGCCCCGCCGCGCCGTGTGTACGCGTGTGCCGTGTGTACGCGTGGCGGGAGGGGAGGCGTCGCCGCGCCGCCCGTGACGCGCTGCCCGTGATGAGGACTCAATGGCAAGGCTGACCGGCGGCAGCCTTGCCATTGATTCCCCATGGGAAAACCGAGGCGTTCTGGGGAAAGACGAGGGGCGTGTCGCTGACTCGGCAGGCCCGCGGCTCTTTCGCGCCAAAACCACTCGCCCAGGCGCCCCCGGGCGCCCCCCAGCGCGCCGGGTTCGTTCTGGGTCCGCCGGCGCCAGTTTCGGCCCAAACCGGCGAAAAACGGGCTCCTGGGGGCGCGGCTGGGCCGATTTTTGGGCGCCGGCGCGGAAAAAACGCCTGGGGAGGGCCTGTTGGTGGCGCGGCTGGAGATGCTCTAAGGGATAGCGTTGGATGGCTGACGTCCGCCAACGTTTGGACGTGTTCGCGGATATTTGGTGGCGTATGTTTGGTGACTAAGGTTGGCGATGCCCTACGCTATACCTCAAATCGGACACACCAAATGTCCGCGGACGCGTCCGTGGACAGCTATAGAGGAGCCGGTCATCCAACACGATGCATCAAATGTCCGCCCACATTTCAAACGGATATTTCAAAAACAGACGAAATTCGTGCAAACCAGACGAAATTTAAGCAAGTTCCATATATTACATGCAAACCGGACGCTTTTTAACAAGTTAAACCTAAAAAAAAAACTAAACTAGCTGCGTGAGGTACCGGATGGTGACCTCGTAGGCATGGCCTCCGACGCCCGGCACTTTCGTCGTCGTCGTCGCCATCCTTCCAGCCATTGAAGGGCGCCCAGGGGTCGCGACAGCCCTGATTGGCCGCCACTGCACCCTTGCGGCGCAGCCAGTCAGCCACGGCCGCGCTCTTGCCCTTGCCCTTGCCGGCAATGGCACGGGCGGCGCATTCTGACTCGGCTAGCCTGATCTTGTAGAGTTGGTCGCTGAACCTGCGGCGGCGGGCGGACAACTGTGCGGTGGTCTTGGATCGATCCTCGGCCCAGGCCAACGCGAGGTCGGGGTCGGTGAGGACCTAGTTCGGCGCGACGTCCAAATTCGTGAACGAAGCCCGTCACGCCTGATCGGCTGCCGCCTTGTCGGCTGTCGTCATGGTGCGCCAGGAAGAGCCGCCGCCGTGTCCGCCACGTCCGAGGTAGTGGAGGAGGCGGCCGCACGCGTTGGAGATCGTTGGGACATGCGCCTCCTTCTTCACCGGGCGTCACTGGCTCCCGGAGTAGTGACGGGGCGGCGATGATGCCGCCACCTTCTTGCCGCACCAGAAACGGAGTGGCGGTGACGCCGGCTAGACTAACTGACCGGCCGTGCTGCGTGGCGGCGACGGCGGCTCCTCCTTGACCTCCTCCTTCACGCGGCGGCGAGGGTGGCGCTGGCGGCGCCGGACCACGGTCTTAGCGTGACCGCTCGATCAAGAGCGCCATCTGCGCCGCGAACTCCTTGTCCATGCGTGCGGCCTCAGTAAGGAGGGGCGGCTGTTGCTGCTCCTCGTCGTCCGAGGAGAGCACCACCTCCTCCTTGACCGTGGCCGTCGACGGAGTGGTGGACGCCGATGGGCCTGGAGACCATAGGCGGCGGCGCCACGATGACGACCCCGGGGATTCACCGGCCGGAGCCGAGAACCTGCGGCTGTCGCTGCCGGACATGCCCATCTTTGTGGTATGCGGCCGAGAGGAGGAGATGAGAGGCGGCGGTGCGCGGAGGAGAGGAGAGGATGTAAGGTTTGCCGGCGAGGCCAGCCTGCTAAATAGCCGAATAGCCGGGGCAGGCTGACCGGCGCCGCTTCAATGCACAGCGGCCGGAGTAGGCTTCTCGGTCGCCGTGTCCGCATTGAAACGGCGCCAGTTAGTCGTCCGGACACGTCGGTCTGACCGGCATTCATGTCGTCCAGTCGCGTCGGCTCTGGAGCGGCAATGCGGCATGAATGTGCGGAGACGGTTCTCGAGCGGGACACACGACGATGACTATGAGTGTGAACGGGCAGTCGGGCACGTCCATGGCACGCGTTCGGACGCCCGCAAACCTCCCCCTGAATTGGTACTGGTTTGTGGGAATTCGGACGACCGAACGCGTCCGTGGACGATTGATGCACGGCGTTGGATGATATAAAGTGTCCGGACCACGTAATCCCGACGTTTATGGGCGGTTTGATATACAGCGTTGGAGTTGCCCAAGGGCGTGGTTGTTTGGAGGCTTTGGAACGGTTTTCCATGGACCTGCGTCCCTGTCTAGAATCTTTGCCGACGAGCTAGCATCTCCTGACAACCAGGCCAGGCCAGCCCAGCTAAGTGGCAGGGGAAAAGATAGGAACAGAGGAAGGTGGGAACTGGGAAGCTAAGCTGGCAGGGAAATGGTAGGAACCGGGAACTTGGGAGCTGAACGTATGATGAAAACGCGTGGGCGCCAAAAACAGAAGCGCTTCATGCTTTGTTGCTTTCTTCCTGCTGGTGTAATGATGAAAAGACATTCTTGTTTTGTCTGTATCCTAATGAGGGGTGGCTTCGACGCGGTGATACGGTTTTAGGCCATAAGACGATCCTCAATCAGTTAAGCTCTCAGCTAGGATTAGGAAGACGTCCTTTTCTCGATAGCACCACCATGGAGAAAGTATGCTCTCTCGCCGTCACCCATTATTTATTGTCTGCTGCTTCTTCTTCTCAGTTTAATTATTCCTTTACAATATGTTTGCTCGCAGGGCTAAAACACAACTGCCTGCTATTTCTTGGCTACTAGTACCGTGGAGGTGCCGAGGTGCCAAGAAATAGTTTGCTCAGAGCTTTACTCAATCAGTTAAAGACAATATGTTTGCTCGCGCGACAGAACTACTAGCTAATGGTGCCATGTAGCTCAATCAAATCAAGCAAGGTCCGGTGTGTCCTAATTAGTAGGTTCTTTTGCGGAGGCAGCGCTGAGCAGTATGTTCTTTATGTTGTAGCTTTCAGGAAATAGCTTAATCAAGTAAGTTTTGGTCTAGCTTTTGTTAGTTGCCACTTTATGTCTATGGGTTTGTCATGTATTGTAATGTACCTCAACTAATCAGCAATATATTATCTTCAATTCGGCATGAGCTCCCATCAATCTATGTGCATGCGTTGGTTGCTGCTGGGAATGAGTGTCGTCGATAATGGTGGGCTCCTGACGCCCTCGCTGCTGCTGAGCTGAAGCTTGATGTGTGCGGCTGCTGAGCTGAAGCTTGATGTGTGCGGCTGCTGAGCTGAAACTGGATCAATAACGGTCTCTGGATTTATCGGAAAGAAGTAAAGGGAGGAAACAAATAAACAACAGACAATCAAATGCAACACACGATGGATGTCATGGCAATATGTGTTGGTGATAGGCTCTAATGTATTACTAAGCATTTTAATTGAAGAGGAAAAATATTTTATATTTATAAAATATTTTCCCAGCTCCAGTTATTATTTCGGTATATTGGTCTGGCAGGAAAAATCCAATGTTCATCATGATAGAGGTGTTTTTCATGCATGTGGATGATTTATTCGAATTCGCAATATTTTTTTAATCATTTTTCATATGTAAATTATTTTTATCTGAATTACGGCTTATTTTTTTATGATTTTCCCAAGTTTAAATATTTTTTGGAATTTTTATTATTTTAAAAATTAAATGAAAATTGCTATGTGCACACAGAAGTTGTACACAACAGTGGTCACTAGAGGTTGACAGTGGGGTCCAGTTGACTACTGACTCAGCATTCAACTGTCAATGGTTGACTAGTCAACTGGTCCAGTGGGACCCATATGTCATTGACCCATATATCATTGACTGAGGATAGCCCAGTTAGCATTTAACTGGCCAACTGGGTCCAGTGGGACCCAATAGCCAGTGACTGTTAGAGTTAACAGGTTTTATTAAGTCTAATTACGCTAATTAGCAGCGGTGGGGCCCGATGGTCAGTGATAGTGGACTAACCTAATTGCTACAGTGTTAGGGCCCACCTGCCAGTAACTGTAAGTGGGATAATTAGTCCTAATCTAATACCCAACGCACGGGACCCACATGGCAGTGACCCCGGCGACGGTTTAAATGGTGGCGCGCCGATGGCGACCACCCGAGACGGCGGCAATGCTCGGGATTTGCCGTCCGGTGATCAAATCGAGCGTCGCAACTACCTACGAGACACGGAGACTCGCGCGCGTCGAGCTGCACTAGTGGCAGCAGCTGGGGTGGTCAGGAATGACCGCGGCAACGACGGCCGTGACGGTGGCTATGGGAGCTCGACGGATCTAGAGTTTCAGCTCGCTTTCGAGCGATCTAAGGGTGCAGGTGGCATCGCGGCGATGCACTGAGCACGTTGCCGTGCTTGCCTGGCTTTGAAATGGGCAGCAGCAACAACGGCGAGCATGGCAGCAGCGGCGGAGCGACGGCAACAATGGCAGCAGCAGTAGCTAGCAGTGAGCTCGAAATCGAACCGTGGGGAGAGGGGAAATGTTCGCAAGCTCACCGGGAATGCACATTGGCGAGAGGTTAGTAGCAGCAGAGGCGGCGCAATCGTCGGTGAAGCTCCGGTAATCGTAGCAGGAAGAAGAGCTCAATCCACATGATGCTGTGGCGAGGAGCTCGAGTTCTTCGGTGCAGACGAAGCAGAAGAGCGCAGCGGAGCTGATGGACAAGGTCCTAGCCGACGGGGTTGACGGTGGCTGCGGTGCCGAGTGGAACCATGGCGACGACAACGCGGGTGCGTGCGGAGAGGAAGAGGTCGATGCAAGGAGAGGGGGAGAATGGCCTAGGGTTCACCCGGGGCTCGAGAGCGACGCCCTTATCCTCTCCATGATGCCCTGTAGCGCCTCGGTGTCGGCCATCGGCCGGAGACAGCGTGCCTCGGCCACGCACGTGCTGACAGCTCGATGAAGACGATGACCTGTATTGCTGGGCTGGGCCGTGCACCGTGCACTTGCGGCCCAGCAGCACAGTGAGTATGTTACTGTTTTCTTTTTCTATTTTCTGTTTTCCATTTTGTTTTGCTGCCAAATGAATTTTGGTAAATGTGAAATTGGCACATAATTACTAGACAATATTTTGAAACAGCACATAAGGTTTGAGGCCATTTGGAAATGTGTAAAATTATGTTTGAATTTGAACAAGCTTCTCAAATGCTGCTGGTCCTGTTTATTTGTGGCTAGGGTCATTTTGGTAATTCAGGTGATGTTGTTTTCCTTAAGAAAAATACTTAGGGATTATTTGTGATATTACCAACATTTTTGTTTCTCTGTTTGCAGATTTAAATTTTTTGACTTGCAATCTAAATTGGAAATTGAGTTGAAATTTGAGACAAGTGGCATTTGGCTTAGCAAAATATGACGACTTGGCATTAATCAAAGGGGGTTCACTGTAGCTTAATTACAGGGGTGTTACAACTCTCCTCCTCTAAAAGAAAATCTCATCCTGAGATTTAAGAAATAGAGGGAAACATAGAGGGGTATTCATCACGAAGACGATCTTCGCGTTCCCAAGTGGCTTCATCTTCTGAATGATTCGACCACTGAACTTTAAGGAATTTGATTACCTTATGACAACTATGACGTTCAGCTTGATCAAGAATGCGGACCGGATATTGTCGATAAGAGAGGTCTTCTTGCAATTGAAGCACTTCATGATCGACTGCTCGGATAGGATCCTTGAAGCAGCGACGGAGTTGTGACACATGGAAGACATCGTGAACTTGAGAAAGGTTCGACGGCAGCTCCAACAGATATGCCACTTCTCCATGTCTTGAGAGAATGCGGAAAGGAACAACTACATTGGTCCTTTGTATTAGCAAGGCTGTCGGGATCAAGGGCAAAGGAATGCAAAATACCAGATTATAGAAATTATGAATAACTTCTTAATTGCACAATCGATCAAGGTTCGATTGGCCAAGAACCAGCTCATGTCCGAAATGATGTCTGAGCCGGAAGGACAATTCATGTGAATCCGAAACGACAATTACAAAGGATTCTGATGATGATTATTTAACACTTGACATTAACCCCAAGTGTAAGTAAGCAAGAAAGAATCTCAAAAGCAGTAGGCTACAGAGGATTCTTGGAAAGATCACGATAGAGGTGTTTCATGAGCTTCCTTGGGAACGCCGTGAATCATATCCTTCACTCTAGGTACCACTAGGCGACCTAGAAAGAATAAGGTGCCCTGCTCATCAAGGGTGAAGTCTGAGGAATCACCCTTCGTACGATCACGCTTGATGGGCTGCACTGCAGGGTCACGATCATCAAGGGTGAAGTCTGAGGAACCACCCTCAGTAAGATCACGCTTGATGCGTTGTACTGCAGAGTCGTATAGTTGCATGGTCCTAATCGTGTGTTCAAGATTTGGTGCAACGACCAAGGTGTTCAAATAGCCCCGAGTATCAATCTCAAGACTCAACTTGCGGAGTTCTTCATAGAGAAGGGGTTGATGTTGCTGCACCATTAAGTTGTTGCAATAGGACTTGCGGCTCAAGGCATCAGCTATTATGTTAGCTTTTGCCGGGAGTGAAAGTAATACCGCAATCATAATCTAAAATTGCCTCCATCCATCTTTGTTGGCGAAGGTTCAGATCCAGTTAAGTGAATGAGTACTTTAGACGTTGATGATCAGTGTAGATCTGCAACGATTACCATGGAAACAAGGATGGTATATATCATCATGAATGTCGAGAGGGTCCATGAAGAAGTAATTGTATAGAGGCAAAATCAAGGTATAAGGCATTCCTTATACCCGACATTTTCGATACGAAGAGGCGTGATGAGAAACTTCCATGATAAGATTTACATTGTGTCCATGGCATAAACACAAAGGTTCAAGGTTGATTCCCACTTCTACGATGCACAAATTTTCATTCACTTCTCATTTTGAAAAAGTTTCTTAAGTTCAGGCACATCAAAGCAGGGATGGAATGCTTCATCTACAATGAGGACGAAAACATACAAGCTATGCACAGTGACAATCATGTCAGGCATACTGATCCCTACATGGATTTTTGCACAAGCTCAAAAATAGGAGTTCAAAATGCAGGAGGTAGTAAGTGGGGTTACAACCCATCAGATCTATACTACAAATGCATCGGTATCAAGGAATGGAATTATATCTGTGGACTAAACTGCAGAATGCCAGAATAGAGGGGGAAAACTCTATGCAACACATGTATGCTATCATCTTGCAGCAAGAGAAGAGAAATGGAGTTTCTTGCAGCAATAGAAGAGTAAGAACGCATACAATACCAATTTATACATAATACAACAATATAATACCCTGCGATCCTTCCTCGACTCCCTGCGAGAAAAGATCCGTGGGTAGATCATAATTAATTGGGTTGATGTCTTTTATTTAGTAACTGGTTCAAGTTGTATGGATATATAAGGTGGGTGTGTTTTATTATGTATCCGGTTTAAGTTGTATAAGATTGGGATATATCTCCAAGCCATCCGTTACCGTGGACGCGGCTATTCGAATAGATTGTCTTCCCTGCAGGGGTGCACCACATAGCCCGGCACACTCGATTACCCTATGGCCGGACACACTTTTCCGCAGGTCTACCCGGCCTCAGATGATCGACACGCCGACGTCCTACCTAGGCTCTCCAAAGAGGTCAACACGTGGGTCTACATCCTAAGCGCGAAGGGGTCTTTGGCCACTAGCCCTAAGCGCTGCTGCACGTTGCGTGGACGGCCGGGACCAAGCCCACCTCTGCCTCGGCAGCAGGTAGTATCCGCTCACCTGGGCGCGTGCCGCTGAATTGTGACATCTGACAGAGCTTTCGGGAGGAACTGACAACGCCGAGGGCCCCATAACCATTATCCTGCATGGCAGTTAGTGCGTATATGCCAGTGGCAGTCTTGGTTCAAATACCCAATCTCGTTAGTCGTATTATTTTAGGAGCTCGCAGACAACGACTAGGGCCTAGGCTCATCTCCTCCAGAGGGTATCTACCCGGCACCCTGTCACTCCGACTTTGTAACATGACTCGGGGAGCCATCGGGAGCCAAGCCCACCTCATCCTGGATGGTCTCCGCCTGCCCCTTTCAGCACCCCCCCCCCCCTCATCTGAGTATGACCATAACAGTAAAGTGTAACATAATAAGTACATCTGTGATCATCGCCCAAAGGGGATCACGACTCGGTAATCTATCATTGCAACACGGACAAGGGTGTAGGGCCATCTGATAGAACTCAAGCACTTCTAAACTAAGCGTGCTAGGATAACAAGTAAGGTCTCAATATCAGACGACAAAACTAGGCTATGCGTTAGAGTAGGATCTACCAAGCAACAACAGTGACAATACCTAATGCATGAAGTAGGGAGAAAGAATAGGCAATATAGGAATGATCAAGGGGGGGTTTGCTTGCCTGGTTGCTCTGCAGACGAAACCGGATCCTCAATAGTGTAGTCGATCACCGGATCAACAGCGGTCTCGGGGTCTATCGGAAAGAAGTAAACGGAGGAAACAAATAAACAACAGACAATCAAATGCAACACACGATGGATGCTATGGCAATATGTGTTCGTGATATGCTCTAATGCACTGGTAAGCAATTTAATTGAAGAGGGAAAATATTTTAGAATATTTTCCCAGCTCTAGTTATTATTTCGGTATATTGATCTGGCAGCAAAAATCTAATCTTCATCATGATAGAGGTGTTTGTCATGCATGTGGATGACTTATTCAAATTCGTTACATTTTTTTGATCATTTTTCATATAAAATTATTTTCATCCAAATTACGGTTTATTTTCTATGATTTTCCATAGTTTAAATGATTTTCTGGAATTTTTGGAATTATTACTATTTCGAAAATTAAATGAAAATTGTTAAGTGCACATAGATAGTGTACACAGCAGTGGTCACGAGAGGCTGACAGTGGGGTCCAGTTGACTGCTGACTCAGCAATCAACTATCGTCGGTTGACTCGTCAACTGGGTCCAGTGGGACCCATATGTCATTGAATGGGGATAGGCCAGTCAGCATTTGACTGGTCAACTGGGTCCAGTGGGACCCAATAGTTAGGGACTGTTAGAGATAACATGTTTTATTAAGTCAAATAACGTTAATTAGCAGTGATGGGGCCTGATAACCCACTAGTATATGGGGTCGTTTGTAGCCTTTCTCGATAAGTAAGAGTGTCGAACCCAACGAGGAGCTAAAGGTAGAATTAATATTCCCTTCAAGTTCTATCGACCACCGATACAACTCTACGCACACTTAACATTTGCTTTACCTAGAACAAGTATGAAACTAGAAGTACTTTGTAGGTGTAGTGGGATAGTTTTGCAAGAATAAAACTAGGAGTACTTAGCAAGAATAAAACTACGAGTAATTTGCAAGATAATAAAAGTTAGTTTTTTAATAGAAAGCTTTTTGTAACACAAGAGAAGGATTTGTTACTAGGCAATCGATAACTAGACCGGTAATCATTAGCGCAATTTTATATGAGGGAGAGGCATGAGCTAACATACTTTCCATACTTGGATCATATGCACTTATGATTGGAACTCTAGCAAGCATCCGCAACTACCAACGATCATTAAGGTAAAACCCAATCATAGCATTAAGTATCAAGTCCTCGTTACTCCCATACGCAACAACCCCCTTACTCGGGTGTAAGCTTCTGTCACTCTAGCCACCCACTATAAGCGAATCATGAACGTATTGCAACACACTACAGTGGGAATCCCACACGCTTGTGCGACACGCAGGGCACCATAGTACAGCACCAAAATAAAACATACAACTCAAAGCAATCACAATCATCAATCAACCCATAGGACAAAACGAATGTACTCAAACATCATAGAATGACCACACATCATTGGATAATAATATGTAGCATTAAGAACCATGTATAGGTAGACATTACAGCAGGGAGAAGAGGTGTTACACCGCTGCATAGAGGGGGAGAGAGTTGGTGATGACGGCAGCGAAGTTGTTGGTGTAGATTGCCGTCACGATGATTGCCCCGGCGGCGTTCCGGCACCACCGGAAGAGAGAGGAGAGAGCCCCCCTCCTTCTTCTTCTTCCTTGGCCTCCCCCTAGATGGAAGGAGAGTTTTCCCTCTGGTCCATGGCATCCATGGCAGGGGAGGGGCAGGAGTTCCTCCGAGATTGGATCTCTCTCTCTATTTCTCTTCTGTTTCGCGTTCCTGTTTTCTGGCCCTTCACCGTTTCTTATAATCCTGGAGATCCGTAACTCCGATTGGGCTGAAATTTTGAGGGGATTTTTATCCAGAAATTATCTTTCTTGCGGCGAAAGAAGGGCACCAACCGCCTTACAGGGGCCCCACAAGCCTGTCCGGCGGGCCCTGGGTAGGGGGACGCCCTCCGGGCTTGTGGGCCCCTCGGGCATTGTCTCGCGTTGATTCTTTTTCCCAAAAATCATATATATTCCAAAATAAATCTCCGTAACTTTTTATCGTGTTCGTTTGATATGGATTTTCTGCGAAACAAAAAACATGCAACAAACATGAACTGGCACTGGGCACTGGATCAATATGTTATTCCGAGAAAATCATATAAATTGTTGCCAATTGATATAAGTGAAGAACATGAAGCATTCTATAAAGCCATACTCAAAAGATATAAGTGAAGTGAATGAAGCATTCTATAAATCAACCAAGGACTATCTCATACCAGCATGGTGCATTATTAAAAGGAAAATACAAAGAAAACAACGCTCCAAGAATTTACGCATATCATGTGAACAAAACAAAAACCAAAACATACCGATAATTGTCGAAGAAAGATGGGATGCCTTCCGGGGCATCCCCAAGCTTAGACTCTTGAGTCTCCTTGAATATTTACTTGGGGTGCCTTGGGCATCCCCAAGCTTGAACCCTTGCCTCTGCTTATTCTTCTCATATCGATACCTCCTCGATCTTCGAACACGTCATCCACACAAAACTTAACCGTACTTTTTATTACAGAGGTTAGTACATATAACATCACATCCCATCATGTCCTGCTGTAAAATTATTGTATAATTATAATCAAACATTACCCACTGTATGCTATCACAATTCTATGGCTCCCAAGTCAATGGGGCTCAACAAGATTTCAAACATAAGCAAATAAACAAACTATAACAGCAATCTGTGAAAACATGACAGTCTGTAAAGATGTAGATGAAACATATACTTCTGTAACTCCAAAAATTCTGAAAAATTAGGAACAAAATAAAAATTTTGCACGGCAGTACTGTGTAAAAATCTCAGAATTTTTGAATGTACCTGTAAAATACAGAAATTCAAACACCACAGCAAAAGTTTCTGTTTTTTCGCAGCACACACCAAACAAGCAATTTAAACATCCTAAAGGTAAATCCTGGCACATTATTTTTATAATACCATGGGTTTGTACAAGGGGATAATTATTTTTGTTGAAAAGTTTCTGTAATCAAGGTTCACAAAGTTTCCATGGGCATGAACAAAGTTCAAGGCTAGCCCCCACTTCCACATTGCTCACCTGTCTCACTTTCACTTTTCTTTTTGTAAAATTTTTGGTTCCCCTCTATATATTTTTGTTTTTAATCTTTTTAAAAGAACACAACAGAATAAAATGACTCTCTAAAACTTCCGGGTTGTCTCCCAGGCAGCGCTTTCTTTAAAGCCATTAAGCTAGGCATATAGTGCTCAAGTAATTGATCCACCCGGATCCCATGGTATATCAACGCTAATTTTAATTAACAATGATTTATAATTTAGTAGTGAGCAAAAAGCAACATATTTCATGCAATGACGAAGTCTAACTCTCTTCCTATGCATTGGTATGTCATAAAAGAACAATTCATGCACATCAAGTAAAGACCAATGCATAGTATAAACAGTTTCTTACAATTATATCATATTGGAAGCATAAAGAGGTGGAGATGTAGTTCCTCTCTCATAATAATTGCAATTAGGAGCAGCAAGCATATGCATATTATATTCAATGTAATCCTTAATAAGCGCAAACTTCTCCGATATAGTGTAGTTGGGAGAATTCAAAAAGATAACATGACTATCATGTGTGGGTGCAATAGCAACAACTTCATGTTTAACATAAGGAACTATAGCAAGTTCATCTCCATAAGCATCATTCATATTGGCATCTTGACCACAAGCATAGCAAGCATCAATTTCATCAAAAAGGGATATTTCAAATGAATCCAAGGGATCATAGCAATCATCCTTCGGTAAGCATGAAGGGAAATTAAACAATGTATGAGTTGAAGAGTTACTCTCATTAGAAGGTGAGCACGGGTAGCTAATCCGCTCTTCCTCCCTTTGTTCTTCGCTCTCCTCGTCATCTTTTTCATCTAATGAGCTCACAGTTTCAGCAATTTCTTCTTCCATAGATTCCTGCAAAATATTAGTCTCTTCCTGGACAGCGGAGACTTTTCTCAATAAATTCATCAATATAGGCATTGTATTCATAATTCTCATAGCAATATTTAAGTATAGCATAATTTTTCAGATCTATAAAGAGCATCATCATAATTTTAATTCTTTTCAAACAAAGATTCAATTTCATAAGCACCCTTAAAAGCAACAAATTCTTCTATTTGTTCCACATCATAGTAGTCATATATACCATTAGCATAAGAAGCCAAGGTTTCATTATTATTAAATTCACATTGAAAGGGGAGGTGTGGAGCCTCCATCTTAGAGCAACAAGTATAATCATATCTTAAGCATGAATTCCGAGCATACCAACGCAACATTTTAATTTGATCCCACAAGTGTTTCCCTTTTTGAGACAAGCGATAATCCCTAAAGTATTCCCGGTGATCCAAAGTATCTCCCATTATCAAGTTGAATGGAGATTTATCAGGATTATCAAAGTAGTATTTAATGTTTTCCACATAACGAGCATCGAGGGTTTTAGGAGGTACCCCATCTCCATGAGTAGCAAGTACAACTAATTTTTTTGGTATTTCATGTTCCATATCCATAACTAAAGATATAAAACAACTTATAACAGAAAATAAAAAATACTTAGTGATAAAGCAAACAAGCACACACGAGAATATCAACCCCAAGATATTGCTCCCCGGCAACAGCGCCAGAAAAAGGTCTTGATAACCCACAAGTATAGGGGATTGTTTGTAGCCTTTCTCGATAAGTAAGAGTGTCAAACCCAACGAGGAGCTAAAGGTAGAATTAATATTCTCTTCAAGTTCTATCGACCACCGATACAACTCTACGCACACTTAACGTTTGCTTTACCTAGAACAATTATGAAACTAGAAGTACTTTGTAGGTGTAGTGGGATAGTTTTACAAGAATAAAACTAGGAGTACTTAGCGAGAATAAAACTACGAGTAATTTGCAAGATAATAAAAGTTAGTTTTTTAGAAGAAAGCTTTTTGTAACACATGAGAAGGATTTGTCCCTAGGCAGTCGATAACTAGACCGGTAATAATTATTGCAATTTTATATGAGGGAGAGTCATGAGCTAACATACTTTCCGTACTTGGATCATATGCACTTATGATTGGAACTCTATCAAGCATCCACAACTACCAAAGATCATTAACGTAAAACCCAACCATAGCATTAAGTATCAAGTCCTCTTTACTCCCATACGCAACAACCCCCTTACTCGGGTGTAAGCTTCTGTCACTCTAGCCACCCACTATAAGCGAATCATGAATGTATTGCAACACCCTACAATGGGAATCCCACATGCGTGTGTGACACGGAGGGCACCATAGGACAGCACCAAAATAAAACATACAACTCAAACCAATCACGATCATCAATCAACCCATAGGACAAAATGAATATACTCAAACATCATAGGATGACCACACATCATTGGATAATAATATGTAGCATTAAGCACCATGTTTAAGTAGAGATTACCGCGGGGAGAAGAGGTGTTACACCGCTGCAGAGAGGGGGAGAGAGTTGGTGACCACGGCGGCGAAGTTGTTGGTGTAGATCGCCGTCACGATGATTGCCCCGGCAGCGTTCCAGCACCACCGGGAGAGAGGGGGAGAGCCCCCCTCCTTCTTCTTCTTCCTTGGCCTCCCATGGGAGGAGAGTTTCACTGTTTCTGGCCCTTCACCGTTTCTTATATTCCCAAAGATCCGTAACTCCGATTGGGCTGAAATTTTGAGGGTATTTTTTATCCGGAAATTGTCTTTCCTGCGGCGAAATAAGGGCACCAACCACCTTACAGGGGCCCCACAAGCCTGCCCGGCGTGCCCTGGGTAGGGGGGTGCGCCCTCCTGGCTTGTGGGCCCCTCGGGCATCGTCTCATGTTGATTCTTTTTCCCAAAAATCATATATATTCCAAAATAAATCTCCATAACTTTTTATCGCGTTTGGACTTCGTTTGATATGGATTTTCTACGAAAAAAAACAAGCAACAAACAGGAACTGGCACTGGGCACTGGATCAATATGTTAATCCAAGAGAATCATATAAATTGTTGCCAAAAGTATGTGAAAGTTATAGGATACTGGCATGAAACAATAAAAAATTATAGATACGACGAAGACGTATCAGGGCCCGATG
Organism: Thinopyrum elongatum; assembly: GCA_011799875.1. NCBI lineage: Eukaryota > Viridiplantae > Streptophyta > Magnoliopsida > Poales > Poaceae > Thinopyrum > Thinopyrum elongatum. Next base: position 636,594,772 of record CM022299.1, on the reverse strand, counting down.
GTCAGTGACAGTGGAGTAACCTAATTGCTATAGTGTTAGGGCCCACCTGCCAGTGACTGTTAGTGGGATAATTAGTCCTAATCTATTCCTCGATGTAACAGTGACCTCGGCGACGGTTTAAATAGTGACGCGCCGGCGGCGACCAGCCGAGATGGCGGCGATGCTCGGGATTCGCCGTACGGTGACCAAATTGATCTCCGCGACTACCAACGAGACACGGAGACTCGCGTGCGTTGAGCTGCACCAGTGGCAGTAGCTGGGGTGCTCAGCAATGACCACGGCAACGACGGCTAGCCATGGTGGCTATGGGAGCTCGACGGATCCGGCATTTCAGCTCGCTTTCAAGCGATCTAAGGGTGCAGGAGGCATCGCGGCGATGCACTAAGCACGTTGTCGTGCTTGCCTGGCTTTGAAACGGGCAGCAGCAATGGCGGCAAGCATGGCAGCAGTGGCGGAGCGACGACAGCAATGGCAGCAGTAGTAGCTAGCATCAAGGTTGGAATCGAGCTGTGGGGAGAGGGGAAATGTTCGCAAGCTCATCAGGAAGGCACACGAGGGCCATGCGAGAGGTTAGTAGCAACAGAGGTGGCACAATCATCGGTGAAGCCCTGCCGTAGCGGGAAGAAGAGCTCGATCCGCATGATGCAGTGGTGAGGAGCTTGAGTTCTTCGGTGCAGATGAAGTGGAGGAGCGCGGCGGAGCTGATGGACAAGGTCCTAGCCCGCGGGGGCGACGGTGGCCGCGATGCCGAGTGGAACCTTGGCGACAACGGCATGGGTGTGTGTGTGGAGAGGAGGAGCATGACGCAAGGAGAGGAGGAGAATGACCTAGCTAGGGTTCGCCCGGGGCTCGAGGGTGACGCCCTTATCCTCTCCACGACGCCCTGTAGCGCCTCAGTGTCGGCCTGTGTTGTTCGGTGATACTTCTCCAACGTATCTATAATTTTTGATTGATCCATGCTATTATAGTATCAATCTTGGATGTTTATTATGCAATTATATGCAACTATATATCATTTTCTGGGACTAACCTACTAACTCAGTGCCCAGTGCCAGTTGCTGTTTTCTGCATGTTTTTGGCTCTTTAGGGAAACAGTACCAAACGAAGTCCAAACGGAGAAAAAACTTATGGATTAATTTTTCTTGGACCAGAAGACAACCAGGAAGCTTCGGGAGAAGACCTGAAGTTCCACGAGGAAGCGACAAGCTCAGCAGGCGCACCCTTGGGGGGGTGCCTGGCAGGCTTGTGGGCCCCTCGTGGCACCTCTTGACCTAATTCCTTCGCTATAAATTCAGAAATATTCCCATACCAACAGAGTGCCACCCGAAACACTTTTTCCGCCGCCGCAAGTCCCTGTTTCTTCAAGATCCCATCTGGGGACCTTTTCCGGTAATTTGCCGAAGGGGGATTCGATCACGGAGGGCCTCTACATCAACCTTGCTGCCCTTCCGATGATGCATGAGTAGTTTACCACAGACCTACGGGCCAATAGTGTAGGGGAACGCAGCAGAAAACAAAAAATTTCCGACCTACGCACCAGCCCAGGACCACTATGGAGACTGCATACAAGGTTTGATCTTTTCGTTACCGACTCGTAGCGCAGCGGAAGTAGAGTCGATGACGATCGGCGGTGCAGATCCCCGCAGCTAGGATTTACAACCTCCCAACCGCGAGGATGTACTCCCTCATCTGCCCCACGGACAGCCCTCCGGGAGGCGGTCGAACAGTCCCCCGGACGGTGTCACGGACAGCCCTTCGGGAGGACCTTCGAAACTCGGACGGTCACTCGGACAGCCCTTCGGGAGGACTCACAGAACTCGGACCGTCACTTGGACAGCCCTTCGGGAGGCACTCACGAACAGCCCCTCGGGCACTAAGATCGAAACTACGACCTCTCTATAGAGTTGCACACATACGGTGTCATCTATCCGGCAGGGCTTCGCCGTCCAGAACTAGTTCCTGCCGGAACCCAGACAGCCTTTCGGCTCTGTAAAACTATTTCGCGGGGAGGGAGAGAGAAGCCAGATCATGCAATGGCACTTGTATGTGAGAAAGGAGTGAGTTTGGGCAGCCCCCTCCACCTCTATTTATAGGAGAAGGAGGGGTGGAGGGGCTGAAATTTCAGCCACATCCATCCATGTCATCTCCAAGATATTTTGGAGCAAAAGCCCAAAAAGGTGGCTTTCCAAAAAGTAACCCAAAAAGCACTTTCACTATTCACGATGACATTTTTCAGCGTCCGTTCGAACTGAAAATATTTATGTGGGCTTAGAACATTTCCAGTACCCACTAAAATAATTTTCAACGCGTTCTGAAAAATTCCAGATTAGTGATTTTCATCTGCGAAAAGCATCTGAAGTGGTTCCGGCAGCTCCGGAACATTTCCGGTTTTCATCCCAGAAATTCCAGAAAGTTTCCAGAATGATTCTGGCACCCTCCAAGAATTATCAGGCATGTGCCGAAACCAGTTTGACTTAATGGAATACCCCGAAACAGCTTTTCAGTTTCACCGAAACTCATCCGGTGTTCTCTCTGCGGAACTTTTCCGCTGTCCGAAACTTTTCGGTGTCCGAAACTTTTTCGGTGTTTTTCTCTCAGACTCCCTGTCTAGTATTCAGCAGATAGATGACCCTTAAGCGTGTGACCCTATAGGTTCGGTGAAGTATAGACATGACACGGAATCCTTCCGATCAATGATCAACATCGGAGCCGTGGACACCCATATTGACCCCTATACCCACACGAATGAATATTCGAGTGAACCTCCAGTTGCCGTGTGCTATTCCTGTTGCTTCGCGATATGTTACAAATACCCGAGGTGAGACATGTTGGCATTCCCGTGGATCAACAACTTGTCCACTATGCTAGTTACCTCGTTACCGGTATTGTTCTCTTTTCTCGTTACCGTGTTCCGGCATCCCCGTGATCAAATCACAAAGTGTCTGGCCAGACGATGATGGATACCGTAACACCGAGAGGGCCCAGAGATATCTATCCATTGTCGGAGAAGCAAATCCCAATCTTGAGCTATCAAGTTACTTGACATACTTTTCCATGAACCCGTAAGCCGCCGTAATAGCCACCCATTTACGGATGACGTTTAACAAACCCCAAAGTTCATGAAGCAAGCATGAAGAAACTCGATACTCTCATGGTCTAAGGAATCATGCAAACGTTAACCATCTCTGTGTTATTAACCATTAACTTGTGACAAAAATAACTCATAGCGTAACATCAATCGGGTCGATTCAACATAAATGTTCTTCTAACATTGTGCCCTCAAAGCTGCTGGCATAGACATGCCCATGATTGGGAAAACATAATCATCATGCAACACTTGAGCTAGTCTTAGAGGCATGACTAGGAATACATTTTACCGTTTATTATTCCACACGTGCACATGGGTTTTCCCCAGAGCCTTTATGGATATACGGGCTCGGGAACCACAACAGTTATAGCATGGAACATAAACATAATAATGAGCATGGATATAAATAATAACATTTATTATTGCCTCTAGGGCATATCTCCTACAGACTCCCACTTGCACTAGAGTCAATAATCTAGTTAATGCTAATGCACTTTACACCTGTGGCACACCGGTGTAAATATGCTTCGCTTGTGGTATAGCCTGATGTCCAACGGATCTGACGACTTCAGCTCCGTGTGTATCTTTTCATATCCTCGCGTTTTCACGCTTTCACAAAATTCATATTTTGTGTGGACTTGGTTTTGTATGTATGTGAATCACAGGTCGAACCTGGATTCCTCAGACTGAGTTATGGAGCAACTACCTGCAGCAGTGTCCCATTGACAAAAGCCATCTTGGAACCATACTAAGTTAATGAATGAACTATATGATTCAACATCTTCTTTGTCGCTTTTAAAAGCGGCAACATACTTTGCCTCTGTTATAGAATTCGCCACAGTAACTTGTTTGGAATAATTTCCAACTACCGTGCCACCATATTGTGTATTGCACAAAACCCTTAACTTAAATCGAAAATCGCTTGGAGCATGGATGAAGACTGTATCGATGTAACCTTTTACAACGAACTCTTCATGATCTCCGCTTGCGAGAAAACATGTCATCAGTGCTACAATAGTACTCAATGACCCTTTTTCACTGTTGTCCCATGATCAGTACTTTTGATCACTTTGGTATCTATACTCGCAACAACTTTGGGAGTATTGGACATATCTGGTTTGTTTTTACATACCATGGAATACAATATTAATCCAAACACAAGAGTGTGTGGAATCTCCATCATGTATTTTGCTCATCAGTGTTTTGGGACATCGAGTCTTGCAAAAACTCTTTCCATGTGACTTCGGCAAGAATCACTCCTTGGCGTTTTAAATGCTAAAAAGTTTTAGCATCTTGTCAATATGTATTTATTTCTCAGCCCCATTAGGTAAATCTATCTCCATAGATCATCATGACTAATATAAAGGCTATTTAGCCCAAGCACTTCATCGAAAAACTATTTTCAAATGAAGTCCTAATTCGTGTCAAGAAATTTATTTCCAATTAACAATGTGTCAAGCACACAAGGTTTTTAGAAATATTATTACGCTCCCACTTACTTTCTTGAATTACAAGCATCTTCGGTACCCATTGATGAAGTCAAACCCCTTTGACCATTTCATCAAAACACGAAGATTCCAACTCCATTTTGCTCTCTTCTGTCCATTGCTGGAACTCTGAAGTTTGCATACTTACTAGCATCCTCTGGACTGACAAAATACCTTGGACTGTAACACATGCAAGTCCTTGGTTTCATTTCCATCAGATGGAAATCCTTTTGTCATCCTTGTTTCATATCTCATGATTTGAAATATGTATTAATTGCTAGTTCAACCCGAACCGACTTTAAGCATCGCTACGGTGAAACAACCTCATCGTAGTCAACTCCTTGAACTTGTTATTGCAACAAGTCGAGCTTTATGGATAAAACATTTTATTTGTATCAGTTTCTAGTTCCATAAATATTCATTAGACTCTAAGTCTTCCGAAAGGTGTATCAAGATTTTAATCTTGAAACATTTATATGGAAACTATCTCGGATTGTATTGGCATCTAGCCAATTCTGGAGTCAGGGCCCATCAACGCTTCCTTGTGTATCATAGGTATACTGTTGTCTAACAACAATATCTCGTTTGCGCACCTGAGAGGTTTGCACGAGCCTTGCCTACGTGGTTCAGCTACAAGTTCGACCGAAGTCCATACATTTTATTGTAGAGACTTCCGTATCAGTCGCAGTAGGAAACTCTGGAATTACTTCCAAGGTCTCTTTCCTTTGATCTGATGACGTAGATACTGTTATCTTGTCGAGTTTCATTGTTCTCCCACTCACCTTTTTGAAAGAACCATTTTCTTCAAAAAGCATACCGTCCTTTGTGGCAAACCTATTTGCCCCGGTATAGTGAGGGAGGAATACCCAACATTTTGGGATAACCTACAAAGTAGCACTTGTCTGATTTGGAATAGGTCTGTAACCTTTTACACAAGCCCCATATTCCAAATGTTAAGAAAAGATATAACATGGTTGGGCGTACCATACCATGGTGTCATTTCAACAGACCCGATAGAGCTCTTTTCAGTGTAAAAACCGCAGTCTCTAAAGCATCACTTTAAAAGGGATAATGGCAAATTTATTTATGTCATCTTTAATCTTACCATGTCATAAATGGTTCGATTACATCTTCACGGACTTTCCACTTGCAGTGGTGTTCCGGGAGGTGCAAGCTATGAAACCCCTTTCACAACTCATCAGACATTCGCTAAACTTGTAACTCAAATATTCCTTTCTGCAATCAAATTGTAGAAACATAATTTTCTTGTTACAATAACTTTTACTTCATTTTTGAAAACCTTTCGACTGATTTCAAAAGATCCAGACTTACGTCCCATCAAGCAAATATCCATATATCTACTTGAGTCATTTCTGAAGATAGTAAATCCACTACTTGCAACATTTATCGAACTACACACATCAAATGTATGATCACCAATAAGTTTGTTGTTCGTTCCTTATGGCCTGTGAATGGTATTTCAGTCACTTCACTTTTCGGAGGAAATTTGCAAGTGTCAGATGATTCAAAATCAAACGACTTCAAAATCCATCATAATGGAATTTTCCATGCGGGTTTCTCCAATGTGACCAAATGCAGTGCCACACTTGTGTGGTATTCTTTTAGTCCTGCGACATTTAGCGTCAGTGTTATGGATGTATCATATTACCATCAATATTCATAACATACGTCCCATCTAGGATGGAAGCATGGCCCTTCATGTTATTCATAATACTGAACAACAATTGTTGTTTTTATGAACAACTCTTTTGCAACAAACATTGTGCAATGGGCTAGAGTGTATGAAACTCTAAAATGAATTATGAAAGTAAATATAGAGGTAATGTATTATTATCAACATTCATAACATACATCTCATTCATAATGAAAGTATGGCCCTTATGTTATTCATAACACCGAACATCAAAAGTTCTCTTATGAACAACCTTCTTGTAAGATACCTTATGCAATGGGCTAGAGTTTGTGAAACTCTAAAGGAATTATGAAAATAAATATAGACGGTAATACACCGATGGAAGGTATAGTAACATTTAGTAGGTTCCCTGTGTATACCTAAACCTCATTCCTGGCTAGTCTTCCAGGCCATAGTAGTTCTTACATCGAGTTGCAACAGAAAGCAATCGAGCGGGTATCTTTGTGATTAACTCACAATACCCAAGAATTAGTGATTAACATGTTTAACCATAATTCCCAAGAACTATATCTTTGACCAGCCTTCTATACATCAAAAACTTGTATGACATTCATACATGAGCTGGATATTCCAGTCTTCTTTCTTTCTGCCTTTATACTTCTAACAGTTTAACTTTCAGTATTTCTCCTACTCTCAGAAGAAGCACCCAACTTAAGAGTGGCGTAAGCCCCGGACTTCCTAGGCGTGAAAGTTTCACTAACACCCTTCGGACACTTCCTTTCTCTTTAAGTTGTTGTTTTATTCACCTTTCATCATATGACAGGCGTTCTTCTGGATCCCTCTCTTATCAGTCTAATGCATAGTAAACTCCTTTACTAATAGTTAGCAAACAAACATTGCTATGGATATCTCATACATTTTAGCCTTTGTTTGTCCCTGAAAATGATTTTCAGATTCCATGAATATCACATAACTATCCAAACTTTCGAAGTTCGGCTCTCATGGAAGCAAACATATTGCACTTGACTAAAACGGAATTCTAGCTTTTGGATCGAAGGGCGAGAGTCACATGATCCATAGCATAAGCGAGAGAATACCGAAAGTATGCGATAGGACAAAGTCATTCTCGGCACTCTTGAGGACAATCCTCACATTACGTTACCAACCGTAAAGTTTTAACCAGATATTTAACATTTATTCAATTTTAACAGGGAAGGTGGAAATGCGAGCCATTATTCTACAACTATTTTGCAAATCACACTTGGACAGTGTTCAAAATTAATTGCATCAAGAATTAAACAAGTTAATTCTACAGTGCGCTCCCACTCAAATCAATATCTCTCATAATTGATTGTGAGCGATTCAAGATCCATATTACAATTCAACGCCAAGGATGTATCCATCTCAAGTGACGAGAATTGCAATCGGTAGGCCAACTTGCCAATCACATCTCTATGTGACTCTTGTTCATCTTTCGATGGGCGTGTTCCGAGCTCAGGACTTTCAAGCTAGAACGTCAAGACAACCAAGTGATCTCGCTGCGAGGTCTCAACTCACCCGCCTCACACATCCCTAATCGTTCGTACCCATGTGGACATGGCGCACCCCGAAAAGTTAGGTGCCGTGACGGTGCTACACGTGGGAGAACACTAACTACTTGATATTTTTGTGAGAGATCACCCTAATAAAAGCGACTACCGCGCAATCAAGAAGGGTGCATCATAAGGGATAAACATCTCAGGCAATTCATAACAGCATGATATGGTATAGCCCTTTCTGACGGAGAAGTCTATCATTTCTTCGTCTCCGGCATTCACGTCGGTGTTCACCTTTGTGAAGATTGCCACCACCTTGTCGATGCACCAGATAATATTGCTATCTCTATAGCTAATAAAATAATGCATTACAACAAGGTTGACACGCAGGTCATTAAAGTGCAATCATATGGCTCCGGCCATCATGCCGAATCATGACACGCAGGTCATGTTAATAAATTTACATTATATAGTCATCTCATACATAATCAAATTATTATGAGCACTGCTATACCACATCACATGCACATGCAAACCCTCCTGCAAAACCAAGTTAGACGTCTCTAATCGGTTCATGCAAAAACTTGTTTTTCGTGGCTTCTAAGGTTTCGAAACAAACTGAAGCTACCAACGTCCATCATCAAGTATGATAATTCAAGTCGCTAGATTAACTTTCCAGGGTGTATGAAAACCGAGATAATAAAATCTCGAGCCCCATACTAAACTTCATCATACGCATGACCCCCGTGCAGATCATATCTGCATTGCCCTTTCGTCTGCGAAATTTCATCTTTCTTTTTAACTACGGTGGAATTCAATGAACTGTTAGCACTTCGTTGATCCATCAGGATCGCGGATTGCCAGAACATTGAAACTCCACCATGCTGTTATCAAGATCAGAAATATGCAAATTCCAGGGAAGCAACAAGAATATCGGGTAACAGATTTCATCTGCTACCCGCACAAATAATTTTCAGTAATAGAACTCATCTACTACCTAATTATATTGTGCAACACCCATACATCTCATGTATTCTAGATCGCAACCTGCATCTACGCATAGCACGGCTCATGATGCCACTGTAGGGGAACGCAGCAGAAAACAAAAAATTTCCGACCTATGCACCAGCCCAGGACCACTATGGAGACTGCATACAAGGTTTGATCTTTTCGTTACCGACTCGTAGCGCAGCGGAAGTAGAGTCGATGACGATCGGCGGTGCAGATCCCCACAGCTAGGATTTACAACCTCCCAAACGCGAGGATGTACTCCCTCATCTGCCCCACGGACAGCCCTCCGGGAGGCGGTCGAACAGTCCCCCGGACGGTGTCACGGACAGCCCTTCGGGAGGACCTTCGAAACTCGGACGGTCACTCGGACAGCCCTTCGGGAGGACTCACAGAACTCGGACCGTCACTTGGACAGCCCTTCGGGAGGCACTCACGAACAGCCCCTCGGGCACTAAGATCGAAACTACGACCCCTCTATAGAGTTGCACACATACGGTGTCATCTATCCGGCAGAGCTTCGCCGTCCAGAACTAGTTCCTGCCGGAACCCAGACAGCCTTTCGGCTCTGCAAAACTATTTCGCGGGGAGGGAGAGAGAAGCCAGATCATGCAATGGCACTTGTATGTGAGAAAGGAGTGAGTTTGGGCAGCCCCCTCCACCTCTATTTATAGGAGAAGGAGGGGTGGAGGGGCTGAAATTTCAGCCACATCCATCCATGTCATCTCCAAGATATTTTGGAGCAAAAGCCCAAAAAGGTGGCTTTCCAAAAAGTAACCCAAAAAGCACTTTCACTATTCACGACGACATTTATGTGGGCTTAGAACATTTCCAGTACCCGCTAAAATAATTTTCAACGCGTTCTGAAACAATTCCAGATTAGTGATTTTCATCTGCGAAACGCATCTGAAGTGGTTCCGGCAGCTCCGGAACATTTCCGGTTTTCATCCCAGAAAATTCCAGAAAGTTTCCAGAATGATTCTGGCACCCTCCAAGAATTATCAGGCATGTGCCGAAACCAATTTGACTTAATGGAATACCCCGAAACAACTTTTCAGTTTCACCGAAACTCATCCGGTGTTCTCTCTGCGGAACTTTTCCGCTGTCCGAAACTTTTCGGTGTTCGAAACTTTTTTGGTGTTTTTCTCTCAGACTCCCTGTCTAGTATTCAGCAGATAGATGACCCTTAAGCGTGTGACCCTATAGGTTCGGTGAAGTATAGACATGACACGGAACCCCTTCCGATCAATGATCAACATCGGAGCCGTGGACACCCATATTGACCCCTATACCCACACGAATGAATATTCGAGTGAACCTCCAGTTGCCGTGTGCTATTCCTGTTGCTTCACGATATGTTACAAATACCCGAGGTGAGACATGTTGGCATTCCCGTGGATCAACAACTTGTCCACTATGCTAGTTACCTCGTTACCGGTATTGTTCTCTTTTCTCGTTACCGTGTTCCGGCATCCCCGTGATCAAATCACAAAGTGTCTGGCCAGACGATGATGGATACCGTAACACCGAGAGGGCCCAGAGATATCTCTCCATTGTCGGAGGAGCAAATCCCAATCTTGAGCTATCAAGTTACTTGACATACTTTTCCATGAACCCGTAAGCCGCCGTAATAGCCACCCATTTACGGATGACATTTAACAAACCCCAAAGTTCATGAAGCAAGCATGAAGAAACTCGATACTCTCATGGTCTAAGGAATCATGCAAACGTTAACCATCTCTGTGTTATTAACCATTAACTTGTGACAAAAATAACTCATAGCATAACATCAATCGGGTCGATTCAACATAAATGTTCTTCTAACATTGTGCCCTCAAAGCTGCTGGCATAGACATGCCCATGATTGGGAAAACATAATCATCATGCAACACTTGAGCTAGTCTTAGAGGCATGACTAGGAATACATTTTACCGTTTATTATTCCACACGTGCACATGGGTTTTCCCCAGAGCCTTTATGGATATACGGGCTCGGGAACCACAACAGTTATAGCATGGAACATAAACATAATAATGAGCATGGATATAAATAATAACATTTATTATTGCCTCTAGGGCATATCTCCTACACATAGCTAGTAGCTACATGGCTTCTTCTCTCTCTTTGATCTTCAATACAATGTTCTCCTCGATCTTCTTGGGGATCTATTCTATGTAATTCTTCTTTGCGGTGTGTTTGTTGGGATCCGATGAATTGTGGGTTTATGATCAGATTATTCATGAATATTATTTGAGTCTCCTCTGAATTCTTATATGCATGATTGTTATAACTTTGTATTTCTCTCCGATCTTTCGGTTTGGTTTGGCCAACTAGATTGATTTATCTTGTAATGGGAGAGGTGCTTTGTGATGGGTTCGGTTTTGCGTTGCTCAATCCCAGTGACAGAAAGGGACATGACATGTATTGTATCGTTGCCATTAAGGGTAAAACGATGGGGTTTATTCATATTGCTTGGATTTACTTTGTCTACATCATATCATCTTGCTTAATGCATTACTCCATTCTTATGAACTTAATACTCTAGATGCATGCTGGATAGCGGTCGATGGGTGGAGTAATAGTAGTAGATGCAGGCAGGAGTCAGTCTACTTGTCTCGTACATGATACCTATATACATGATCATTGCCTTGAATATTGTCATAACTATGCGCTTTTCTATCAATTGCCCAACAGTAATTTGTTTACCCACCGTATGCTATCTTCAAGAGAGAAGCCTCTAGTGAAAACTATGGCCCCCGGGTCTATCTTCCATCATATATAAAACTAAAAATACCTTGCTGCAATTTATTTACATTTATTTTACTTTTGTGTTTTACTTTATTTATCTGTCACTACGAGATTTGATCCTTGCAATTAACCGCCAAGGGATTGACAACCCCTTGTTTTGCGTTGGGTGCAAGTATTTGCTTTTCGTGTGTGTAGGTGCTGCCAACGAGGTAGTGTGTGTGATATGTCTCCATCGTATCTACTTGTCCAAACACTTTTGCTCTTGTTTTGGACTCTAATTTGCATGATTTGAATGAAACTAAGCCGGACTGACGCTGTTTTCAGCAGAATTGCCATGGTGTTGTCTTTGCGCAGAAATAAAAGTTCTTCGAATTGGACAAAACTTTTTGGAGATTTTTTATGGAATAAATAAAAAATACTGGTGCAAAGATCCAGAGGAGGGGACCCACTGGTGGCCCACAAGCCACCAGGGCGCGCCCCCCTAGGGCACGCCCTGGTAGCTTGTGGGGCCCACAGAGCTCCTCTGACCCTAATTCCAACGTTATAAATTCACTTTCCCCGAGAAAAAAATAGGAGAAGAAGTTTCATCGTGTTTTACAATACGGAGCCACTGCCTCCTCCTGTCCTTCATCGGGAGGGCTGATCTGGAGTCCATTTGGGGCTTCGAAGAGGGGGATTCGACGGCGTCGTCATCGTCAACCATCCTCCATCACCAATTTCATGATGCTCACCACCGTGTGTGAGTAATATCTTCGTAGGCTCGCTGGTCGGTGATGGGTTGGATGAGATTTATCATGTAATCGAGTTAGTTTTGTTAGGGCTTGATCCCTAGTATCCACTATGTTCTGAGATTGATGTTGCTATGACTTTGCTATGCATAATGCTTGTCACTAGGGCCCGAGTGCCATGATTTCAGATCTGAACCGTTTATGTTTCCATGAATATATATGAGTTCTTGATCTTACCTGCAAGTTATATGCACTTGTTATCGTTCTGATCCGTAGACCCCATAGTGACAATGTTTGGGATACTCTCCGGGGATGACGGTAATTCGAGGAGTTCATGTATTCACCATATGTTAATGCTTTGTTCCAATTCTCTATTACGTGGTGTTGCTTGGTTCTCCTACTGGATTGATAACCTTGGTTTCTTAACTGAGGGAAATACTTACTCTACTGTGCTGCATCATCCTCTCATCTTCGGGGATAAAAATCCAACGAGTCTACATGTAGCAATGACCGGAACATCTTCCGATCAATGATCAATAGTGGAACCCTGGACATCTATATTGACCTCTAAACCCACACGAATGTTATTTGAGTGAACATGTACTTACCGTGTGCTTTTGCTTTGCGATATGTTATAAAACCCGAGGTGAGATGTATCAGCATCCCCGTGAATCAATAACTTGTTCACCATGCCAATATCCTCGTTACCGGTTTTGTTCTCTTTTCTCATTCCCAAGTTTTGGCATCCCTGTGATCAAATTACACTCTGTCTGGCCAGATGATGATGGATACCATGAAAGAGCTCTTTAGTCCGTAGCCATACTTTTCCGATGAACCCATACTCTCATGGTCTAAGAAATTATGCAAACATTAACTTTTTCTGTGTTATAAACCATTACCTTGTGATGAATGGATCTCACAGCATAACATCAATTGGGTCTGTTCAACACAAATGTTCTTCTAACATTGTGTCCTCAAAGTTGCCACCATTGTCATGTCAATGATCAGGGAAACGGAACCACCATGCAACACTTGAGCTAGTCTTAGAGGCTCGACTATGAATCTATTTTACCGTTTATTATTCCACACATGCACATGGGTTTTCCACCTCTTGGATATATAGACTCGAGAACCATTGCAATTATAGCACATAACATAAACATAATTATGAACATGGAAATTAATAATAACATTTATTATTGCCTCTAGGGCATATTTCCAAACAGAAGGAGTATCCCTTAGACTGGGATGCGATTGCGAGGGAGGCTAAGGAGGAGGTGAGGGAGGTGCCGTGGGGTTGCTCTACCAGGGACGACCACGGGGCCGGCCCCTCCGGCATGGGGGGGGAGGGGGTGATGACACCGACTAGGCGGAGTTCGAGAGTGTGACTCCCACTAGCTAGATGGGGAGAGTTAGTTGCCGTAACTAGTTTAATTAATTAGTTGTTATATTTAGCTTATCATAAGCACTATCTAACTTTAAGCATGTTTTATGTTTGAACTATATTATCCAGGGTTGTAGCACTGTTTAATTACTAGAGTGTTTAAACTATCTAATGAACCTAGCCAGCTATATGTGTTTTATGTTTGAACTATATGAATGGTTGTAGCACTGTTTAATTACTAGTGTTTAAATTATCCAATGAAACCAAGCTATATATTTCTTCGTTTTGTTCGTCATCATGATGTCTATTTATTTTGTCAACATGAATGCAGTAAATGGATCGCCCGTGTGTGACCTGTGGCGCAGTCAGATGCTAGAAGGACAGGAAGTTTTTCATAGATCTTCCAGATGACTTCCTGACTAGGACGGTATGTTTTAGTTCGACATGTTCTGACTGAGTTTCATATAGTTGCGCCCAAAATGGTCTAACAATTGCTTTCTTTTAATTTTGCTCAGGTCATCCCTTGCGAGGCAAGGCGTGACTTCCGAGAGAAGTTCGTCCTTCGGCTTGATGCAAGAGTCAGATTTCAGTGCATCCAGATGAAGTTGTTGAAGGCCCAGAACTTCACTTGTCTCGTCACCAATGAGCCAGACAGAACATATTTCGGTTGCCATGGTTGGACAGAACATGCAGATGCCTGCGCGATGGAAGCTGGGGAGAGGGTCACACTCTACATTGTGTATGATCATGAGGAGATCATGGTGTACTATAGGCCAACTAGCAGCTCTGGTTCACTTACTCCAGACTACGACCCTCAGTCCAACTGCTGTAGAGTCTAGTTAGTAGGCATTGGTACCTACTCTTATTATGCTGGCATCCCGTTGAATATGTGTTACATATGCCTGCTATGTTAATTAGTACTTTGTTGAACTTAAATGATGTCATTTGCATCTATTTAGTACTGTCAAACTTGATTTTACTGCTGCTATTAAACTGAATTATGCTGTCATTTGGCTAGGAAAACGTTGTTGTACAACTTTTTTTATACGTGAAAATCAAATTGGTGGCGTGGCGCCAACATGGCATGTCACTGGTGATGAATATTACTTGTGGCATGGGACACATGGCACGCCATCAGTATATATGTTATTGGCGGCGTTGGCTGCCAATGCCACCACCAATTTTTATCAGTGGAGCCATATTGGTGGCGTGGGGTGTCCACGCCACCAAGGCCCTTCTTGGCACGCCACCACTAGGCTTTTCTGCACTAGTGTATGAGCTAGCAAATTATGCCCTATGTATATGCTATTATATGATTGATTCTGTACATGCAACATCACATTTATCCATCCTTATGCCTACGTTTTCCATAATCGTTGCTCTCTTGAAAGATACTTTGTACTTGGCAACTGCTAGGTATTACTACTTTTGTTACTTTTTACTGCAATCAAACAACAATCACGTCATCGCACTCGCTGCTAATAAATTGTCTCGAGCAAGTATTTTGTTTGCAGGTGTGGTTGTATTAACAACTCAACTGCTAAACATTATAAGTATTCTTTGGCTCCCCCTTGTGTCGACTATAAATATGGGCTGTGATACTTCCCGACGAAGACTGTTGCGATCCCCTATACTTGTGGATCATCAGGCGAAGCAGAGTTGTGGAACCGAAAGGTGGGCGCATAGGTGTCCGTCGAACGGCCACTAGGGAGAGGAAAAGAAAACAGTCCATGACTTTTCGGTTCCGTTTCCACTAGTAGGCTAAGCATTTCAACTCCTGTCATGCGGCGCAAAAAGCAAGGCAAAGCATACACGTGACATAGAACCTAGCCCGGCTCATTCATGAAAAACGACGCGTATGCGATGTGAGACGGGCGATGGAGGAGAAGCGTGTGTATGTGTCCTCTTCTCAAACTCTTAGATTTGTGTGGAGGAACCAACCGTAAATGGCGGTCCAACACACCCACCACTAGCGGGGTGGGACTAAACTTTGCACACTCCTCTTGTCATGCATGAATGGGCCCATATGGGCCTGTGAGATTTTTCTAGGAATTAATGGAAATAATAAATGGGCTAGGCCCAATAATTCCAACACATACTTCTCTGTCCCTATTCATACTTAGGACCTTCACCTTCTTCAAAGCATTTTTGCATGACATCAACCATCAACAACTGGAAGGAAGGAAGGAAACCTTGGTCTACAGCAACATTGATTATCTCCCGATGTAATGAAGACCCTAACTTCTGTTTTAAGCATTAGAGCACTGTAATAATCCATACTTACCAATTACTATCCATATATGATGAGAGTAATAATACAATGATAGAGGCCTGGGACATGAATATATATATATATATATATATATATATATATATATATATATATATATATATATCCACTTGTAACGAAAGTGACAATCTGAGCACAAGCGCAGATGCTCTGCTTATCTGACACATTCGTTCACTCATAGATTCGCGCAGGTTCTCGTACACAGACTGTATAAAGTGCAGTATTTGCTCCTTTTTGTTTCATATGGCCCACATTGGTCAGGCAGTTATTGCATTGGCCCGGATGCTGTTTGGAGATGTGGGTTGTTTCCTGTACCTATCTATACCATTTCACAACCGTCCAGTGAAGTTCCACCAAATCCACCCCCTTATCAACCTTCTTCCACCAGCCCATTCATCTCCTACCACCTCTCCAACCATACCAAGCCCAGCCCCCTAAGAGCATCTCCAAGCACAAGTGCCAAATTTGCCCACCCCCCAACTGTATCGGACATGCCCGTGGACAGCAGGGGTCGATCCCCATTTGTCCACCTAGGCAGCGGCATCCCCCATTTCCCCCTCCCCGGATCCCTACAAATCATGCAATGTCAATCAACAGAAACAACATAGGACATAGCGCATTTTACATAGTCCATGCATAGTTCATAGCACATTGTTCATACATAGGATAGATCTTATAGTTCAACAATAAAAGGACATAGTACATTCAACATACTACCAGGGCATACTACATTCAACATAAAGTGGAAGGATCTTCACCCCCATTTGCCCTTCTCCTTAACATTTCCGTGGCAATAGTAGAGCTCGAAGACTATGTAGGGGTCATCATCCGGGTCATCGGAGGAGTCAGAGGACTCTGGCAATCCAGCGAGGCGTCAGGCGGCGCATACCTGCTACTCGGCGAGGTGTCGGGCATGATCCTCGGTGAGGCGCTGCGACGCCTCGATGCCCTCCTTCAACGCCTTCGCGTTCTTCCGGCGCCAGCGGCGGGCGTCGGTCTCCTTGCTAGTCAAGGACCGGCGCAGGATGCTGCGAACCAGCTGCTCCCCCTCGGACGAGGAGGGCACGGGGACCGTCGCAGAAGAACTGGATCCGGCCCGGGCTGCAGCCTTGGCCCGCCGGGCTGCCCGCGCCTCGGACTCGGGGAGCTTGGATCCGTCGAAGGACTACGAGCTCCGTGGTGGGGACGGCGCGTGCCGGGTGAGCACCCACCACCGGGCAGCCGGGGAGGGCGCAGAGCTGGGGGAGCCATGTCGGGCCGCCGAGGAGGGCATAAAGCTAGAGGAACCACGGCGGGGCAGCGGGGACGGTGGTCGACCATGGGTCTCCACCCGTGACAGACGGAGGGCGAGGTGTTGGTCGTCCGGACAAATGGGTCCATTTCCGCCACGTTGGTCCTGGCAAGAACGGTCTGGACCAACGTGGCGGACATGTTCGATTTCGGCCCCACATATGGGATGGGTTTGGGATGGACCGGACCGTCCGAACCAATGGGGCCAACATGGGGCGGCCTGTTGAAGACATGTTTTTGGTCCAGACATTGTTCAGACAGTCCGTCCGGATAAATGGGCTGGGTTTAGTGGCCTCCCTTGGAGATGCTCAACTCTCTCCCTTCCAGTCCTCGATAAAAAAAACTCTCACTTCCATTACGGATGTCGACTTCTGCCTCGTTTTCGGCTGCCAACGTGATCCTCCCGCTGATTCCTTGCCCGGATTGTAGCGACCAGGTCATCACCTTCGTTTCTCGCGCTGGCCAGAGGCCTGGCACTCGGATCTACAAGTGCCACAAGAAATACTCCCTCTCTTCCGGTTTATAGGGCTCAATTCCAAAATCTCACCAACCAAGGTAGATGATGAGTGGTGGAATGTTTTTGTAGTTTGCAAAAGTACTCAATTAATGCACTCATTTTTCTCAAAAAATTGTGATTACCAATGCATTAATTGCAATGCAGGCATGCGTGGCCAATAAATGACAAGGGTTTTTACATGCATTGGTGATTTTTCTTTTAATCCTTTCTTGCAGTGATTGAATGCACCTCGAAATCTGAACATGTGATGGGAAGAAATAAAAATGAGACTTATAAAACGGAAAAACGGAAATTTTGAGATAAGCCTTATAAATGGGAAGGGAGGTAGTATTAAGTTCCTTGCCCCAAATCTATGTTTAATGCCTTCTCACCTTATTTAGTAGCTTGATGTGTCCTAATTAGTAGGTTCTCACCTAATTAGTAGTACCTTCTCACCTTATTGGAACAAGCACTCCGCAGGCTCGTCTGTGTGGATTCTTCACATGGCCGGAAGGCTACGCCGTGGAGCTGGACGCCCACCCCGACACCCAACAAGCCCCTGTTCAGCAGCCTCCAGCAGTTGCACACATCAAGCTCCAGCTCCAGCTCAGCAGCAGCGAGGGCGTCAGGAGCCCACCATTGTCGACGACACTCATTCCCCGCAGCAACCAACGCATGTACGTCCCCAGGCCAAGATCCAGCAAGGCCACGTACCGTGTGCCGCTTCTTCAATCTGCTCATCGGGTATTCAACGCATTACGCAGCAGAGGTAGTTGTTAGAAGCAAGTGAGCGCAAACAGGTTGGGGCAGATTTGTGTTGCCGCGTGTATTGCAACTGCTGAAGAGGTACAGCTCATTAATGTGAAGGCATGGTGGGTCACGATATGAATTGCCTGTCAAGTACATAGATTGATGGGAGCTCATGCCTAATTGAAGGTAATATAGTGCTGATTAGTTGAGGTACATTACATTACATGACAAACCCATAGACATAAAGTGGCAACTAACAAAAGCTAGACCAAAACTTACTTGATTAAGCTATTTCCTGAAAGCTACAACATAAAGAACATACAGCTCAGCGCTGCCTCGGCAAAAGAACCTACTAATTAGGACACAACGGACCTTGCTTGATTTGATTGACCTAGATGACACCATTAGCTAGTAGTTCTGTCGCGCGAGCAAACTATTTCTTGGCACCTCCACGGTAGTAGCCAAGAAATATCAGGCAGTTGTGTTTTCGCCCTGCGAGCAAACATATTGTAAAGGAATAATTAAACTCAGAAGAAGAAGCAGCAGACAATAAATAATGGGTGACAGTGAGAGAGCATACTTTCTCCATGGTGGTGCTATCGAGAAAAGGACGTGTTCCTAATCCTAGCTGAGAGCTTAACTGATTGAGGATCGTCTTATGTCCTAAAACCGTATCACCCCGTGGAAGCCATCCCTCATTAGGATACAGACAAACCAAGAATGTCTTTTCATCATTACACTAGCAGGAAGAAAGAAACAAAGCATGAGGCGCTTCTGTTTTTGGTGCTCACGCGTTTTCTATTTTGGGAGCTCATACGTTCAGCTTCCCAAGTTCCCGGTCCCCGGTTCCTACCATTTCCCTGCCAGCTTAGCTTCCCAGTTCCCACCTCCCCCGGTTCCTACCTTTTCCCCTGCCACTTAGCTGGGCTGGGCTGGCCTGGTTGTCAGGAGATGCTTAGCTCGTCGGCAAAGATTCCGGACAGGGACGCAGGTCCATCGAAGACCGTTCCAAAGCCTCCAAACAACCACGCCCTTAGAGCAACTCCAACGCTGTATATCAAACCGCCTATAAACGTTGGGATTGCGCGGTCCGGACACTTTATGTCATTCACCGCCGTGCATCAATCATCCACGGACGCATCTGGTCGTCCAAATTCCCATAAACCAGTACCAAATCATGTGGAGGTTTGCAGGCGTCCGAACGCGTGCCACGGAGGCGCCCGACTGCCCGGCCACACTCATACTCATTGCCGCGTGTCCCACTCAAGAACCGTCTCCGCGCACTCATGCCGCATTGCCGCTCCAGAGCCGACGCGACTTGACGACAGAGAAGACTACTACGGCCGCTGTGCATTGAAGCGGCGCCGGTCAGCCTGCCCCGGCTATCCGGCTATTTAGCAGGCCGGCCTCGCCGGCAAATCCTACATCCTCTCCTCTCCTCCGCGCACCGCCGCCTCTCATCTCCTCCTCTCGGCCGCATACCACAAAGATGGGCAAGTCCGGCAGCGGCAGCCGCAGGTTCTCAGCTCCGGCCGGTGGATCCCCGGGGTCGTCTAGATCGTGGCGCCGCCGCCTATGGTCTCCGGGCCCGGCCACGGTCAAGGAGGAGGTGGTGCTCTCCTCCGACGACAAGGAGCAGCAGCAGCCGCCCCTCCTTGCTGAGGCCACGTGCATGGACATGGAGTTCGCGGCGCAGATGGCGCTCTTGATCGAGCGGTCGCGCTACGACCATGGTCCAATGCTGCCCTCGCCGCCGCGTGAAGGAGGAGGTCAAGAAGGAGCCACCGTCGCCGCCGCGCAGCACGGCCGGTCGGTTGGTCTAGCCGGCATCGCTGCCACACCGTTTCTGGCGCGGCAAGGAGGTAGCGGCATCATCGCCGCCCCGTCGGTACTCCGGGAGCCAGTGGCCGTGGCAAAGAAGGTAGCGGCATCAGCGCGGCAAGCACGATCTCCAACGCGCGCGGCCGCCTCCTCTACTACCTCGGACTTGGCGGCAACGGCGACAGCTCCTCCTCACACACCATGACGACGGCCGACAAGGCGGCAGCCGAGCAGGCGTAACGGGCTTCGTTCGCGAATTTGGACGTCGCGCCGAACTAGGTCCTCGCCGACACCGACCTCCCGTTGGCCTGGGCCGAGGATCGATCCAAGACCACCGCACAGCTGTCCGCCCGCCGCCGCCGCTAGTTCAGCGACCAACTCTACAAGATCAGGCTGGCCGAGTCAGAGTGCGCCGCCCGTGCCCTCGCCGGCAAGGGCAAGGGCAAGAGCACGTCCATGGCCGACCAGCTGCGCCGCGAGCGGTGCAGCGGTGGCCAATCAGGGCTGTCGCGACCCGTCGTCGCCCTTCAACGGCTGGAAGGATGACGACGACGACAACGACGACGAAGGTGCCAGTGGTGTCGGAGGCCATGCCTACGAGGTCAAGATCCGGTACCTCGCGCAGCTAGTTTAGTTTTTTTTAGGTTGAACTTCTTAAAAAGCGTCCGGTTTGCATTTAATATATGGAACTTGCTTAAATTTCATCCGGTTTGCATGAATTTTGTTTGTTTTTGAAATATTCGTTTGAAATGTGGGCGGACAATTGGTGCACCAGGTTGGATGACCGGCTCCTCTATAGCTGTCCACAAACACGTCCGCGGACAGTTGGTGTGCCCGATTTAAGGTATAGCTTAGGGCATCTCCAACGTTAGTTACCAAACAGTCGCCACCAAATATCCGCGAACACGTCCAGATGTTGACGGACGTCAGCCATCCAACGCTATCCCATATATTTCTTCCCAAATTATTCACGCATTTAATCGACCACATGGCGTGCGACGCCAGCAGGGCGATACGCGGCAACTCCAGACATCGACGGACCACGCAAGCACAGCCGGTGACCTCAACACCGACCCTCAAACCTCTCGCATGCGTCTGGACTGCGGAAGCCATCCAACGCGGGCCTGTATCGATCCGCAGATCGGTTCGGACGCGTTTCTCTCACAAACCAGAGACAAACGTGGGGAAGATACGGGGGAAGAATATGCCTCCGGGACTCCCGGCAATCCGTTAGCCGGCCGTAGAATAGTGTAGTGTATCCTTGTCGTGGGAGTGGAGCTCCGCGCGACTGTACGTGCACATAGTTTTACCTTTTTAGTTAAAATATGTCCAAAATATAAACGTTTTCGTCTGATTTGCATGAGATTTGTCATGTTTATATGAAATCCGGTCGAGTTTGCATGAATTTTATCCGGTTTGTTGAAAAAGAGTTTGAAATATATGCAGCTAGTGTTGGATGATGGTCTCCCGCATCCGTGTCTGCGCTCTATTCGCCCGCCTGTCCGCGGACGGATGGGGGAGAAAATTGCGGGTTGCCGTTGGAGATGCTCTATAGAACTAGTTTGAACGCAAGTGAGTTGTTACAGGACAACAAGCTAAGATGTATGATCAAATATCAACGTAATTCACAGCATCTGAAGTTCTGAACACTATGCAATCTTAATCACATTTAGTTCCAGA
Source organism: Thinopyrum elongatum (assembly GCA_011799875.1). Classification (NCBI taxonomy): domain Eukaryota; kingdom Viridiplantae; phylum Streptophyta; class Magnoliopsida; order Poales; family Poaceae; genus Thinopyrum; species Thinopyrum elongatum. Next base: position 636,572,813 of record CM022299.1, on the reverse strand, counting down.
CCATTATGCGACACATCATAATCTGCTGAAGAGCCAAAATTTATGTGACGCTTAACATTGGCAGTACGAGTTTAACAGGCCATGGATTAAATTTCTTAAAAGATTTGCATACCCGGGAGAGCTGATTACTAATACTCAACATTAGATGATGCGCAATTTTAAAAAAAAAATACTCAATATTAGATTGGATACTAATCTTTTTTTGAGGGAAACATCATCATGGCTTACTTTATTGGAAATCAAATAAGGCTTACATCGTTCACGGGAAGTTTGAGAATAAAATCTGAAGGTTCATCGACCCAATTACAAGAAAAAATATTCTCAAAACTATGCCTAGCAATCTTCTCCACATCATAACCACAATTGTACACGCCCAAAATAGACCTCGCACACGACACCGACGTACACGCCCAACATTCACGCGGCAGCTAGCACAACACATCGAGCACAGCTGCAAGCAGCAAGCAGCACGAAACAAAGAATGCAGCCGGCATCACGGCAAGCAGCAGGACACGCAGCCAGCACGCAGCAGTATGGCAGGCAGCGAGCACGCAGCAGACGCACCTGCGGCACCCAGCCAATGCGCACGATCCCATGGCTGGGCCTTGCCATCCGGCTAGCCTTCGGTCGTGAACTCCTCCCGCGCGACGCCATGGAGGTGGTCGGCAGGCGCTCCTCCTGCGTGAAAAGTACGCACGTCGTTAACGAACTGGGGAGAACATCGGTCATTATACATACATTGCCGGCTCATCTTCATTACACAGCACTGAAATAACTAAATTAATACAATTTCATACATAAAGTTCATACAAACTTATTCTCATAAAACAATATACAAACTCTCTAACTAAAGCATTTAAATGCAACAACAAATGCAATCACGATCGCAACTAAGGTAACAATTGATCCAACAGCATAATGATACCAATCCTGACTATCAATGGCATATTTTCTAATCTTTTTAATCTTCAAGCACATTTTCTCCATTTTGATCTTGTGATCATCGACGACATCGACAACATACAACTCCAGTTTCATCTTCTCTTCTTCAATTCTTTTCAATTTTTTTTTCAAATACTCATTTTCTTTTTCAACTAAATTTAATCTCTCGACAAGAGGGTCGGTTAGAATTTCCGGTTCACATACCTTATATATAAAAATATCTATGTCAAGTTGATGGTCATAATTTGTCATAAACACGAGATGCAATAAATAATTATAAAAGAGAATATACCACATTCGAATCATAAACCGGACGAGGGCCGACGAGGACGGATATCAAAAGCATGCCACTATGTATAACAAACAACGTACTGGTAAGAAAATTATACAAGTAACTATATATCTAAATCACACAAACATGATTTTTTTTTATATAAAAAAGATAAGAACAAGAGGCTCATCAAGGTGGTGCCGGCGATGAGACAGTGCGGGCGATCGACGGTGGTCGTTAGGACGGGGACGGGAAGGCACTAAGTAAACCACACCTACATATGCAAACTAAGAGTTAATTTGAGCTCAAATTGCATATAAATTAAATAAACTACCACATATAATTACTACCAAACTAAAACCCACAAATCACTATACTTATAGAGCATTGCAAGTGCTAATCTAGCAATGAGAGATGAAAGGACAAAGTTGTTAACCTTTGTGATCACTTGGATGGATGGGGGGCCTTCAAATCTTGATAAATTTTAGGAAAAATGAAAGATGAGCTCAAGAGGAGAGGAAGAACAGAGAGGAGAGGAAAGGGGAAGAACAGAGAGAAATGGGCTCAGGCTCGACGAAGGGTTTATATAGAGGCATCTTTAGTCCCGGTTGGTTATACAAACCGGGACTAAAGGTGCATCTCTAGTCCCGATTCATGCCACGAACCGGTACTAAAGGGATTGATGAGGCCCCAGCCTGACGCCAGCCTGCCACTACCTCTTTAGTCCCGGTTCGTGGCACGAACCGGTACTAGAGGTTCAACACGAACCGGGACTAATGAGTGCCGCCCGCCTAGCCGTTGGAACCGGTACTAATGGTCCCATTAATGCCGGTCCATAATTAAACCGGGACTAATGAGGTGAACATTATGTCATTTTTCTACTAGTGATCACACGCGACGCCATGAACGCGCGCCAGCAGGACGCATGCACGCAGCTCGCGGAGCACGCGTGCATGCAGGACCCGAGCGGCGGCGCGGCCTCGCCAACAAGCACACGCACATACACCGAACGCACGCCGTATACTCCCTCGCATCCGTGCATGCCGGCGCCTGCTGGTTGATTCCCTCGCAGCACGCGTGGCCGAGCCCGTGGTCGCCCGAGCGAGGCAGAGGAGAGCGGATGGGAACAGCAGGGGCGGAGCAGAGCAGTTGGGAAGGAGCCGAGCTCCGCGTGGTCGTCGTTAGCGGCGGCCGCGCCGGCCAGCTCGCCTCCGGGGCACACTTCATGAGGAGACTGGAGAGATGGGAAAGAGAGAGGAGAGAGATGGGGAGGGGAAAGTAACCCTGACGGGTGGGACTGAGGTGGGGCAGGCAGACGTCTGGAATGCCCTAGAGCTCCCTCGATTTGGTGTCGGTTCGTTAGATTTCGGACTGTCTGGACTGTCCGAACATATTTGGTGACTAATGTTGGATCTAGACCTACAAAGAATTTATAAACGTTCTACTTAACTTTTTAAACTAATCATATTCATCTCTCCCCCTGAATTCAACTGGAGTGGGCTCCTTCATCCCTCTATTACCAATCATAATTCTCCACATTAGCTTGCGTTTAAAAAATTTAAGTAACCTTTTATAGATGTAGCATTACTCACGTTGGATTGCCTTTTTTGTCCCGCTGACATTTGGAGAAAGATTTGGTGACCGCGTTGGAGATGCCCATAACTCCTTTGACCGGAGTACAAGTTTGACAGCCACAGCCACAAATCACATCACATAAATAACAAGTATTTCCCCACTGATTCTCGCTCACATATGTAGAAGACAAAATGAGAAGGGCATTCGACCATTAACGTCTCGATTTCCTAGTTGAAATTTTTGGGCCACGGTGATAAATGGAGTGTATAACCAGTCTGGACCAAAACTTTTTTTTTATCAAGATGAGACCTCTCGACACTCTTTTTGTCATGTTACCCTTTTTATGTGGAGTGCATACCATGTACGTTTAGGGCCTCTTTGATTCAAAGGATTTTGAAACACTAGTGCAGCATCGGGTTTTAGCACCGATTCATTAGGCCCTTTAGTGCCGGTTCTGTAACCGGCACTAAAGGGTGAAGACTAAAGGGCCCTCCTTTAGTACCGGTTCAACACGAACCGTCACTAAAGGGCCACCACGTGGCACCAGCCAGCACCATGGGCTGGGAGACCTTTAGTACCGGTTGGTAACACTAACCGGTACTAAAAGGTTTTGGGTTTATGATTTATTTTTTCTTTAATTTTGTGTTTTCCATTTAATTTTTTTTCATTTGTTGGTATTTTACGATACTACATATTATATACGTTATGCATATATATAAATAGAATTTCTCGTAGAACCGATCATATATATATATATATATATATCATCGAATGTCTCGCACGACCATTCACACATACACATGTATATATGCAATTTGGTATATACAATTTCTCCTACATGGAGGCATTACTGCGGTAGCGGGTAATGGAATTCTCCTTTGGGATCTATGACCTGGTCGAGCAAAAATCCCGCTATTTCCTTTTGAATTGCCCGTACGCGATCCGTTGGTAGGAGCTTATCCCGCATCTCGTTGAACTTTAAAGAAGGAGATCAAATATGCATGTATTAGTAGTGTGTATATATATTAGATATCGATAATGATGTAAAAATTGTGAATAGTGTTCTGGCAAACGTATCCATATCTGTCTATCAGATCTGCTTCTTTCGGACGCCATCATGCGAATGTTCTCGCAAACGTAGCATGCACATAAATCAGTCCCCCGCGCCTGCTTCATGGCCTTTACGAGAATAGAATTTAATCAGATAATAATTAATCAAGCATGATAATTAATGGTATTGAAACTAGAATTAAAGAGATGGTAGGTAGCTAGTACTACTTAATTAATTACCTTGGGTCGATACCATTTCAGCTTTTCTTTCCAAGTGCCTGGAACCTGTTTGATGAACTTTTCCCAAGCCCTGCCCGCCGGCAAGAAAATGAATAAATGAGTTATTAATTAGTTAATATCAGAAAATGACGAACTAAAGAGGCCGACATATATAGTTCAATAATGATTGAATTTACCTGTTGACTATCCCCTTCACGATTTCATACTCAGTAACTGGTTTAAGTAGTGAGTCCAGTACTTCAACTTTTCCATCTTCAACTTGAATGATTAATAAGATCCAGTGAAAACTGCATGCGCACACGTTTGCATATATAAATTAAGCGGGCATTTGACTAACACTCATCAACTACCCTAAACCCTATACACTTATTAACATCTAGCTAGTAAGCAAAAACAGAATTTGTAGTACAAGACAGTGTGGGGCTCACCCGAAGTTGTAAAGAAGTAGTATATCTCGATTGGTATTTAGGAGCTTCAAGAACTCTAGCAAGCTTTTCTCTGTGTCTTTTCGTTCCCATGGACGCGTCCATGTCTCTTCATTAATGGTATTTGGGTCAATGAACCCAATGCCATAGCGTCCAGCTATTTTCATTTCATAGATCTTCATCCTGCATAATACCACAGAAAAGAATATAGTGAGGATAATTACAGGTAATGATCAACGAGCACTACAGCTAGCAGCTTGAGACTTAAATTACAGAAAGAAATCACTTACAGACAATAGCAATTGATGATAGATTTATCGAGTGCATCTTGATTGAATAACTGAAACAGTTCTGTAAACTCAACATACAGATCTTTCCCATGGTAGTAATACTCTGGCTTGACTTTCACCATGAGGGACTGTCGATTGGTAGTCTTGGCAGTTTTCATGTACCATTCATGCAATTCATACATTCTCATTGAGAGCTTCTTGACCTCCTCAGGCTTGACCATAGGTTCGCTGCGGGCATAGTTCCGTTTTATGTCCTCCTCTCTAATCATATCCATGGGCTCGATCTCTAGGAGTTGATAAATAGTGATACCAGCCTCTTCAGCCATCCTTCTATGAGCGTCGGTTATTACCAGCTGATCGGCGCTGGTACTCGCATGTGTTGGTACAATGAGCGGGGGGATCGATTGCACCGCCTGTTCTCCCAGCTGGGGAACAGTTTCCCCCTTTTTTTTGGCAGCTGCTTGGCTGGAGCTCGAGCTCAAGCTCGACTCCTTTTTTTGTGCTTGATATGCCTTACTGATTTCGCGCTCATAGTCTGAGTCAATAGGCTTGGGAGCTGGTGGTTTAGCCATACGAATAAAGTGGTCAATGACATGCTCAGGTACTTTCTCCTTTGGCGGCGGTGGCGGTTTCGGTCCAAAATGGGCCCTCACTTGGGCTTGCACTTCTGCTTCGTTTTCCTCCTCAGTCAGGTCGTAAGGCCTCTTCGGAAGAGGCGTGAGGCTTGGACCAAATTGGAATCTCTTGCCTCCTGTACCTGTACTTGTACCGCTAGCCACCATAGCTGCGGCGGCTGTCTTCCGCTGTTGCTGAGGCGGCGGAGACGGCTGACGCGGTGCCTGACTTGGAGGAGGAGGAGTGGGCTGACGTGTTGTCGGACTTGAAGGAGGAGGAGTGGGCTGACGCGGCGCTGGACTTGGAGGTGGAGGAGTGGGCTGACGCGGTGCCGGACTTGGAGGAGGAGGAGTGGCCTGACGCGTTGGCGGACTTGAAGGAGCAGGACTCTACTGAGGCGGTGGCTGATGACTTGGAGGAGCGTGAGTCTGCTAACGCGGTGGCGGACTTGGAGGAGGAGTCGACTGACGCGGTGTCGGTGGCCTTCAAAAGATGATGCAATCCTTTCTCCATAGAATGATATGATGTATGGCCTGTCCCAGTGTGTGCTCGTCGTCACCTCCAGGAATGTCAAGCTCTAGCCTCGAATATTGTGCCACCATTTCATCAACCACGACACGAGCATAGCCAGCTGGAATCGGGTTGCAATGGAAGGTTGCTTCAGGGGGATTTGTATAAGCAACGGCGTCCGCCACCTTCATGGATATGTTCTTCATTTTGAAGTGTAGCTCACAATTAGTGTTTTCCATGATGTCATCCACAGGGTATCTATCCAGCAGTGCCTCGCCCGGGGCGGAACCCACGCTGCTTCTCGGCATGGATGGGACGGTGCTATCCAATGCTGGATCCGCTAGCTGCTGCCGCTGCTGAGACCCCCTTTCCTGGCTAAGTGAGTCGATCTGCTGCTCCTGCCACTGGAATTGGAGTGCCAACTCTGCGTGCGTTGATTCTAGGCCATGAAGGCGTTCTGCTTCCTACTTACTCTGCTCCTCCTCCAGCTTCCTCTTCTCCTCCTCCTCCATCTTCTTTCTCGCACGGCTTCTGTAGTCGGTGTTCCAGTCCTTAAACCCCTCATACCACAGAACAACGCCTTTGCCTCGTGTTCTTCCCGGGTGTTCAGGATTTCCCAGGGCGCGCGTAAGCTCGTCGTTCTCTCTGTTGGGCGTGAACACCCCCGTTCGAACCTCTTCTATTGCAACAAGTAGTTTGAGGTCCGATCCTTTAAGACTTGCCTTCTCCAAAACCTTGCCTGTCTTTGGGTCCAACGTCCCCCATGCGCATAGAACCAAGTCCTGCACCTAGGGGGCCAGCTCAATGTAACTGGAATGACCCCTGCATCCACCATCTGTTGCTCAGCCTTATCCCACTTAGGCCGGGCCACCGCGTAGCCACCTGGCCCCAGCCTATGGTAATGCTCCTTTTTCGCGGCACTGAGCTTGTTTATTCTCGACCGTTCCTTAGCTAATTCCGATTCCTTGAATTTCACGAAAGCGGGCCAGTGATATCTTTGCTTCTCCAGTGTTCCCGTGAATTCTGGAGTCTTCTTTCCTCCTTCGACGTACTTGGCCATATACTTTTCTTGTGGTTGTTGAATGCAAGCGCCATCTTCCTAAGAGCAGCGTCCTTGACTTTCTGCACATCTGCATCTGTGAAATGATCTGGTAGCGTGAAATGTGACATGAGAGATTCCCAAAGCAGATCTTTTGCTCTTTGGTCAACAAAAGTAAGATCTGGACGTTCCTTTGCTGGCTTTTTCCATTCTTTAATGGAGATCGGGATTTGCTCCTTCACAAGAACTCCGCACTGACGAACGAACTTGCCCGCATTCTTCTTAGGCTCGCTTGATTCGCCATTAGGTTTGATGGCATCGATATTGTACTTTACGCCTTCCTTCAACTTTTTGGCCGGGCCTCGCACTGTCCTGCTGCCTGTAGAAGATTTGCTCGATCCGGAGGGCTGAAAGAAGAAAGATCGATTTGTTAATATATATACAAATTATTTAAAACATGTGATGATCACCAGATGCCTGCTTATATAAATATACCTCGCCGGTCTTTGTTATTTCAAGATCAATATTTTCTTCGTCATCATAATCATAGTTCTGAACTTCATCTATTCGTTCGTCTTCATCAAATATCATACCCTCACCGGTAGGGTTCAGATATTGCGAGCCGTCATCTTCTTCAAACTCATTTGGGTGCGAGCGTATGATGTTGAACAGGGCCTCCTCTCCTTCTCTGTCGGTATTGTCCATAGCTTTTATTTTACTAATCCAGAAGAAATATAAAACAATTTAGTATTCAAATTACAATGCATGCATGCAATCAATAAGGAAAAACTGAATCATATTACATAATATGCATCATCGAATATATCGTCTCGAATATTATCGAATAATATATATAATATCGAATACATCGTCGCGAATATTATCGAATAATATATATAATCTCGAATAGGTCGTCTCAAATATTATCGAATACATCACTAGCTAGCTAATACATATCGAATACTATTGAATAATCTAGTTCACTCGCGGTTCCTGAGGCGCGGGCGATGGACACCCAAAGAGAAGGAACCATCACAGGATCATAGCTCGTGTGAGATCGCCGAAGAACCTGCCAGGTATTGGAGAACCTGACGTCCAACGCAGCCATGTAGCGATGGACGTGCTCGTCCTCCTCCCTGACACGGCGACGTACCACCTCCGGCGGGGCCGGCTCCCTCCGCACCGAAAGTGGCCCACTCGAACGCCACCAAAGGAGCTCCGGGTCGACGACGGGACCCGGGGCTGGGTTCCTCACCAAGCGGCGCGCCCCTGAAGGTAGCACCTCCCAGTGCCAGCACGGCGGAGCCCAGTCTCGGACATGGCTCCTCCGAAGCAGGACATCGTCGCGAACGGGTCGACGGCGAGGATGCGGGCCGGGCATCGTTGACGTCGATAACAAATTCTATATGCAATTAAATGTAACATTTTTTAAATGATTGGATTGTGATTTCTTATATACGACGAAAACCTTTAGTCCATGGCTATAGGAACAGGATTCAGAATCATAACGGATTCTCAAACCTTTAAGGGATTTAACAAAATGGTGCTATTCTATGATTAAACTTTAACATATGATTAAACTTTGACATATGATCAAATGTTGCATACGTCAAAATTCAAACTTTGACATATGATCAAACTTTGATATATGATCAAATGTTGCATATGTCAAAATTCAAACTTTGACATATGTCAAAATTCATCTATTTAACATTTATATATCTAAAATTCATCAAACATTCCTATAACTAAAAGTATAAAAAACTAAAAAAACATTCATCTAAAAAACTCTTCTAACATTTATATATATCTAAAAAATTCATCTAACACATTCATCTAAAAAATAAAAAACATTCATCTAAAAAACTCATCTAACATTTATATATATCTAAAAAATTCATCTAACATATTCATCTAACATTAATCTAAAAAATTCATCTAACATTTATATAAAACAGAAAATAACTTGTGTGTGTGCGCGCGCGCACGTGTGTGTGCGGCCATGGCGCTGCAGGGGCTCACAGCGGCGAGGCGAGGCGAAGGGGGCGGTGACGGGGGGGCGGGGACGGGCCGGGGCGGCGACGGGCGGCGACGGGGACGGTGATGGCGTCGATCGGGGCAGGCGGCGTCGACGGAGAGGTAGAATCTGAGGGAAAATGAAATTTTTTCAAGTGTTGTATTTATAGGAGGGACATTTAGTACCGGTTGGAGCCACCAACCGGTACTAAAGGTCTGTCTTGGCCAGGCTAAGCGGCGGGAAGCGCAGGCCTTTAGTACTGTGTCGTGGATACAACCGGTACTAAAGACCCCCCTTTAGTACCGGTTGGAGCCACGACCCGGTACTAAAGGGGTGCACTGCCACCCGCGGTCCATAAAGTTTAGTCCCACCTCGCCGAGCAAAGGGCAGCCGCACTGGTTTATAAACCCAGCCGCAGCTGCTCCTTCGAGCTCCTCTCCAAAGCAGGCTTCTGGGCCTAAACTGCTGCGCTGCCCTGTGGGCCTATTGGGCCTTGCGGGCCTGCATCCTGGCCCAACTACAGGTTGGGTTTCTAGTCGTATGCAGGCCGCTGTGGCCCAGTAGGCGAGTTTTTTTTCTTTTATGCTTTATTTATTTTCTTTTATTTATTTGTGAGTTGTTTTTTGCTGTATTTAGAGTATCTTTGTGAATATTTTTGCTTTAGGTACAAAAAATTAGAAACTTTCTGGTAGTGCTAGTAGTTTTCAAATTTGAATAGTTGAAATTTGAATTATTTGAAATTTGCGTGAATCACTAGTTTGTGAATAACTTTATTTTAAAAATAGATTTTTTAGTGATTCTTTTTTCTTATGTTTAATATTAGTGTGTTTTATCATTATATTCAATTTGGTAATACTTAGGTTATTTAAAAAAAATGAAATGCCTTTGTAACAGCTGAGTTTTCGTCCGAAACCCTGATACGTCGAAAGAGATTGTCCATTTTGTACACGAAGTGCATCCAGTTTTTGCCGTAACCCTCTCTATTTTTTTGCACATGCTATGTGGGTGAAATGATGATACCATGCCAACTTTCAACCTTTTCAGAGTTCATTTGTAGTGCTTTTCAATTTCAGGGTCATTTAGCACAAAAAATTCAGTAGATGCATGAAAAATAGCAAATGATGTCAGAAAGGGTTGAAAGTTGATGACGTGGCTTTGAATGGTGCATACTGAACGCATAAAAAGTTTGGAGTTATAATAAGTTTAAAAAAATGAAATGCCTTTGTAACAGATGGGTTTTCGTTCGAAACCCCGATACTTCGAAAGAGATTGTCCATTTTGTACACGAAGTGCATCCAGTTTTTGCCGTAACCCTCTCTACTTTTTTGCACATGCTATGTGGTGAAATGATGATACCATGCCAACTTTCAACCTTTTCAAAGTTCATTTGTAGTGCTTTTCAATATCAGGGTCATTTAACTAAAATAAATCAGTAAATGAGCTGAAAAATAGCAAATGAAGTCAGAAAGGTACACGTTTGTCCGAAGCACAAAAGTACACGTTTCAAATGGCAAAACACATAAGCACCCTAAATATTACAAAGATTCCCTACGGTTTGTCCAAAGTGGGACTTTCCAGATATATAAGTCCGGAAACTCACTAGAGAAGAAAGTGATGACAGTGAAGCCGGTCACATCCCAAAGTGGGATCTTTGGATGTGAAACTTTTTCTTCGCGTGTGTCCCTTTGCGCCGTAACCAAGGACAATCTACATCATTTAACTGGATGCTCGGGTCAATATTCACTGTGAAGGGAGCAATTTCATCAAACTTTTCATAATCTTCTGACATGTCTGTCTTGTCATCCACTCCCACGATGTTTCTTTTCCCTGAAAGAACTATGTGGCGCTTTGGCTCATCATATGATGTATTCGCTTCCTTATCTTGTCTTTTTCTTGGCCTGGTAGACATGTCCTTCACATAGAAAACCTGCGCCACATCATTGGCTAGGATGAATGGTTCGTCTGCGTACGCAAGATTGTTGAGATCCACTGTTGTCATTCCGTACTGCGGGTCTTCCGTTACCCCGCCTCGTGTCATATTGACCCATTTGCACCGAAACAAAGGGACCTTCGAACCACGTCCATAGTCAAGTTCCCATATCTCCTCTATGTAACCATAATATGTGTCCTTTCCCCTCTTGGTTGCTGCATCAAAGCAGACACCACTGTTTTGGTTGGTGCTCTTCTTATCTTGGGCGATCATGTAAAATGTATTCCCATTTATTTCGTACCCTTTGAAAGTAATTATATTCGAAGATGTTAACTCGGACAGCAAGTACAGGTCATCTTCAACAGCGGCGTCATGCATGGCACGTGTCTGCAACCAACCGGCGAAAGTCCCCGTTTGTTCACGTGTAGTCCAGTCGTCAGACTGCTCCGGGTGTTTGGAGCGTAGAATATTCTTGTGTTCCTCCATATACGGAGTCACCAAGGCGGAATTTTGTAGAACTGTGTACTGTGCTTGAGTGAGAGAATGCCCGTCCATACATATTATTTGTTCCGGTCCTAGCTTGCCATTTCCACCCAGTCTGCCCTTATGCCGCGATTCAGGAACACCAATCAGCTTAAGGTCAGGAATAAAGTCAATACAAAACTCAATGACCTCCTCATTTTCATGGCCCTTGGAGATGCTTCCTTCTGGCCTAGCACGGTTATGAACATATTTCTTTAACACTCCCATGAACCTCTCAAAGGGGAACATATTGTGTAGAAATACAGGACCCAGAACGTTAATCTCTTCGCATAGGTGAACTAGGACGCGCGTCATGATGTTGAAGAACGATGGTGGGAACACCAACTCAAAACTGACAATACATTGCACCAAATCATTCTCTAACCTTGGTATGATTTCTGGATCGATTACCTTCTGAGAGATTGCATTGAGGAATGCACATAGCTTCACAATGGCTAATCGAACTTTTTCCGGTAGAAACCCCCTCAATGCAACCGGAAGAAGTTGCGTCATAATCATGTGGCAGTCATGAGACTTTAGGTTCTGGAACTTTTTCTCTGCCATATTTATTTTTCCCTTTATATTCGACGAGAAGCCAAACGGTACGTTCATACTGAGGAGGCATTCAAAAAAGATTTCCTTCTCTTCTTTGGTAAGAGCGTAGCTGGCATGACCCTGATGTATGTCGTCTTTTCCGTGCATACGTTGCTGGTCCTCCCGTGCCTCCGGTGTATCTTTCGTCTTCCCATACACGCCCAAGAAGCCAAGCAGGGTCACGCAAAGATTCTTCGTCACGTGCATCACGTCGATTGTAGAGCGGACCTCTAGGTCTTTCCAATAGGGCAGGTCCCAAAATATAGATTTCTTCTTCCACATGGGTGCGCGTCCGTCAGTGTCATTCGGAACAGATTGTCCGCCAGGACCCTTTCCAAAGATTACCTTCAAATCCTTGACCATATCATGTACATCATCACCAGTACGGTGGTGAGGCTTCATCCAGTGATCCGCCTCACCTTTGAAATGCTTGCCTTTCTTTCTTACGGGATGCCTGCTCGGAAGAAATCGACGATGTCCCAGGTACACATTCTTCTTACAATTATCCAAATATATACTGTCGGTATCATCCAAACAGTGCGTGCATGCGCGGTATCCCTTGTTTGTCTGTCCTGAAAGGTTACTGAGAGCAGGCCAATCATTGATGGTCACAAACAGCAACGCATGTAGGTCAAATTCTTCCTGTTTGTGCTCATCCCACGCACGTACACCTTTTCCATTCCACAACTGTAAGAGTTCTTCAACTAATGGCCTTAGGTACACATCAATGTTGTTGCCGGGTTGTTTAGGGCCTTGGATGAGCACTGGCATCATAATGAACTTCCGCTTCATGCACACCCAAGGAGGAAGGTTATACATACATAGAGTCACAGGCCAGGTGCTATGATTGCTGCTCTGCTCCCCAAAAGGATTAATGCCATCTGCGCTTACACTAAACCATACGTTCCTTGCGTCACCTGCAAAGTCCTCCCAGTACTTCCTCTCAATTTTTCTCCACTGCGACCCGTCAGCGGGTACTCTCAACTTCCCATCTTTCTTACGATCTTCTTTGTGCCATCGCATCAACTTGGCATGCTCTTTGTTTTGGAACAAACGTTTCAACCGTGGTATTATAGGAGCATACCACATCACCTTGGCAGGAATCTTCTTCCTGGGACGCTCGCCCTCGACATCACCAGCGTCATCGCGGCTGATCTTATAGCGCAATGCACCGCATACCAGGCACGCGTTCAAATCCTCGTACTCACCGCGGTAGAGGATGCAGTCATTAGGGCATGCATGTATCTTCTTCACCGTTTCTTATATTCCCAAAGATCCGTAACCCCGATTGGGCTGAAATTTTGAGGGTATTTTTTATCCGGAAATTGTCTTTCCTGCGGCGAAATAAGGGCACCAACCACCTTACAGGGGCCCCACAAGCCTGCCCGGCGTGCCCTGGGTAGGGGGGTGCGCCCTCCTGGCTTGTGGGCCCCTCGGGTATCGTCTCATGTTGATTCTTTTTCCCAAAAATCATATATATTCCAAAATAAATCTCCATAACTTTTTATCGCGTTTGGACTTCGTTTGATATGGATTTTCTATGAAAAAAAACAAGCAACAAACAGGAACTGGCACTGGGCACTGGATCAATATGTTAATCCAAGAGAATCATATAAATTGTTGCCAAAAGTATGTGAAAGTTATAGGATATTGGCATGAAACAATAAAAAATTATAGATACGACGGAGACGTATCAGGGCCCGATGGTCAGTGACAGTGGAGTAACCTAATTGCTATAGTGTTAGGGCCCACCTGCCAGTGACTGTTAGTGGGATAATTAGTCCTAATCTATTCCTCGATGTAACAGTGACCTCGGCGACGGTTTAAATAGTGACGCGCCGGCGGCGACCAGCCGAGATGGCGGCGATGCTCGGGATTCGCCGTACGGTGACCAAATTGATCTCCGCGACTACCAACGAGACACGGAGACTCGCGTGCGTTGAGCTGCACCAGTGGCAGTAGCTGGGGTGCTCAGCAATGACCACGGCAACGACGGCTAGCCATGGTGGCTATGGGAGCTCGACGGATCCGGCATTTCAGCTCGCTTTCAAGCGATCTAAGGGTGCAGGAGGCATCGCGGCGATGCACTGAGCACGTTGCCGTGCTTGCCTGGCTTTGAAACGGGCAGCAGCAATGGCGGCAAGCATGGCAGCAGTGGCGGAGCGACGACAGCAATGGCAGCATTAGTAGCTAGCATCAAGGTTGGAATCGAGCTGTGGGGAGAGGGGAAATGTTCGCAAGCTCATCAAGAAGGCACACGAGGGCCAGGAGAGAGGTTAGTAGCAACAGAGGTGGCCCAATCATCGGTGAAGCCCTGCCGTAGCGGGAAGAAGAGCTCGATCCGCATGATGTAGTGGTGAGGAGCTTGAGTTCTTCGGTGCAGATGAAGTGGAGGAGCGCGGCGGAGCTGATGGACAAGGTCCTAGCCCGCGGGGGCGATGGTGGCCGCGATGCCGAGTGGAACCTTGGCGACAACGGCATGGGTGTGTGTGTGGAGAGGAGGAGCATGACGCAAGGAGAGGAGGAGAATGACCTAGCTAGGGTTCGCCCGGGGCTCGAGGGTGACGCCCTTATCCTCTCCACGACGCCCTGTAGCGCCTCAGTGTCGGCCTGTGTTGTTCGGTGATACGTCTCCAACGTATCTATAATTTTTGATTGATCCATGCTATTATAGTATCAATCTTGGATGTTTATTATGCAATTATATGTAACTATATATCATTTTCTGGGACTAACCTACTAACTCAGTGCCCAGTGCCAGTTGCTGTTTTCTGCATGTTTTTGGCTCTTTAGGGAAACAGTACCAAACGAAGTCCAAACGGAGAAAAAACTTATGGATGAATTTTTCCTGGACCAGAAGACAACCAGGAAGCTTCGGGAGAAGACCTGAAGTTCCACGAGGAAGCGACAAGCTCAGCAGGCGCACCCTTGGGGGGGCGCCTGGCAGGCTTGTGGGCCCCTCGTGGCACCTCTTGACCTAATTCCTTCGCTGTAAATTCAGAAATATTCCCATACCAACAGAGTGCCACCCGAAACACTTTTTCCGCCGCCGCAAGTCCCTGTTTCTTCAAGATCCCATCTGGGGACCTTTTCCGGTAATTTGCCGAAGGGGGATTCGATCACGGAGGGCCTCTACATCAACCTTGCTGCCCTTCCGATGATGCATGAGTAGTTTACCACAGACCTACGGGTCCATAGTGTAGGGGAACGCAGCAGAAAACAAAAAATTTCCGACCTACGCACCAGCCCAGGACCACTATGGAGACTGCATACAAGGTTTGATCTTTTCGTTACCGACTCGTAGCGCAGCGGAAGTAGAGTCGATGACGATCGGCGGTGCAGATCCCCGCAGCTAGGATTTACAACCTCCCAACCGCGAGGATGTACTCCCTCATCTGCCCCACGGACAGCCCTCCGGGAGGCGGTCGAACAGTCCCCCGGACGGTGTCACGGACAGCCCTTCGGGAGGACCTTCGAAACTCGGACGGTCACTCGGACAGCCCTTCGGGAGGACTCACAGAACTCGGACCGTCACTTGGACAGCCCTTCGGGAGGCACTCACGAACAGCCCCTCGGGCACTAAGATCGAAACTACGACCTCTCTATAGAGTTGCACACATACGGTGTCATCTATCCGGCAGGGCTTCGCCGTCCAGAACTAGTTCCTGCCGGAACCCAGACAGCATTTCGGCTCTGTAAAACTATTTCGCGGGGAGGGAGAGAGAAGCCAGATCATGCAATGGCACTTGTATGTGAGAAAGGAGTGAGTTTGGGCAGCCCCCTCCACCTCTATTTATAGGAGAAGGAGGGGTGGAGGGGCTGAAATTTCAGCCACTTCCATCCATGTCATCTCCAAGATATTTTGGAGCAAAAGCCCAAAAAGGTGGCTTTCCAAAAAGTAACCCAAAAAGCACTTTCACTATTCACGATGACATTTTTCAGGGTCCGTTCGAACTGAAAATATTTATGTGGGCTTAGAACATTTCCAGTACCCACTAAAATAATTTTCAACACGTTCTGAAACAATTCCAGATTAGTGATTTTCATCTGCGAAAAGCATCTGAAGTGGTTCCGGCAGCTCCGGAACATTTCCGGTTTTCATCCCAGAAATTCCAGAAAGTTTCCAGAATGATTCTGGCACCCTCCAAGAATTATCAGGCATGTGCCGAAACCAGTTTGACTTAATGGAGTACCGGTTGGAGCCACCAACCGGTACTAAAGGTCTGTCTTGGCCAGGCTAAGCGGCGGGAAGCGCAGGCCTTTAGTACTGTGTCGTGGATACAACCGATACCAAAGACCCCCCTTTAGTACCGGTTAGAGCCACGACCCGGTACTAAAGGGGATGCACTGCCACCCGCGGTCCATAAAGTTTAGTCCCACCTCGCCGAGCAAAGGGCAGCCGCACTGGTTTATAAACCCAGCCGCGGCTGCTCCTTCGAGCTCCTCTCCAAAGCAGGCTTCTGGGCCTAAACTGCTGCGCTGCCCTGTGGGCCTAATGGGCCTTGCGGGCCTGCATCCTGGCCCAACTACAGGTTGGGTTTCTAGTCGTATGCAGGCCGCTGTGGCCCAGTAGGCGAGTTTTTTTTTCTTTTCTGCTTTATTTATTTTCTTTTATTTATTTGTGAGTTGTTTTTTGCTGTATTTAGAGTATCTTTGTGAATGTTTTTGCTTTAGGTAAAAAAAATTAGAAACTTTCTGTTAGTGCTAGTAGTTTTCAAATTTGAATAGTTGAAATTTGAATTATTTGAAATTTGCGTGAATCACTAGTTTGTGAATAACTTTACTTTAAAAATAGATTTTCCAGTGATTCTTTTTTCTTATGTTTAATATTAGTGTGTTTTATCATTATATTCAATTTGGTAATACTTAGGTTATTTAAAAAATGAAATGCCTTTGTAACAGCTGAGTTTTCGTCCGAAACCCTGATACGTCGAAAGAGATTGTCCATTTTGTACACGAAGTGCATCCAGTTTTTGCCGTAACCCTCTCTATTTTTTTGCACATGCTATGTGGGTGAAATGATGATACCATGCCAACTTTCAAACTTTTCAGAGTTCATTTGTAGTGCTTTTCAATTTCAGAGTCATTTAGCACAAAAAATTCAGTAGATGCATGAAAAATAGCAAATGATGTCAGAAAGGGTTGAAAGTTGATGACGTGGCTTTGAATGGTGCATACTGAACGCATAAAAAGTTTGGAGTTATAATAAGTTTAAAAAAATGAAATGCCTTTGTAACAGATGGGTTTTCGTTCGAAACCCCGATACTTCGAAAAAGATTGTCCATTTTGTACACGAAGTGCATCCAGTTTTTGCCGTAACCCTCTCTACTTTTTTGCACATGCTATGTGGTGAAATGATGATACCATGCCAACTTTCAACCTTTTCAAAGTTCATTTGTAGTGCTTTTCAATATCAGGGTCATTTAACTAAAATAAATCAGTAAATGAGCTGAAAAATAGCAAATGAAGTCAGAAAGGTACACGTTTGTCCGAAGCACAAAAGTACACGTTTCAAATGCCAAAACACATAAGCACCCTAAATATTACAAAGATTCCCTACGGTTTGTCCAAAGTGGGACTTTCCAGATATATAAGTCCGGAAACTCACTAGAGAAGAAAGTGATGACAGTGAAGCCGGTCACATCCCAAAGTGGGATCTTTGGGTGTGAAACTTTTTCTTCGCGTGTGTCCCTTTGCGCCGTAACCATGGACAATCTACATCATTTAACTGGATGCTCGGGTCAATATTCACTGTGAAGGGAGCAATTTCATCAAACTTTTCATAATCTTCTGACATGTCTGTCTTGTCATCCACTCCCATGATGTTTCTTTTCCCTGAAAGAACTATGTGGCGCTTTGGCTCATCGTATGATGTATTCGCTTCCTTATCTTGTCTTTTTCTCGGCCTGGTAGACATGTCCTTCACATAGAAAACCTGCGCCACATCATTGGCTAGGATGAATGGTTCGTCTGCGTACGCAAGATTGTTGAGATCCACTGTTGTCATTCTGTACTGCGGGTCTTCCGTTACCCCGCCTCGTGTCATATTGACCCATTTGCACCGAAACAAAGGGACCTTCAAACCACGTCCATAGTCAAGTTCCCATATCTCCTCTATGTAACCATAATATGTGTCCTTTCCCCTCTTGGTTGCTGCATCAAAGCAGACACCACTGTTTTGGTTGGTGCTCTTCTTATCTTGGGCGATCATGTAAAATGTATTCCCATTTATTTCGTACCCTTTGAAAGTAATTATATTCGAAGATGGTAACTCGGACAGCAAGTACAGGTCATCTTCAACAGCGGCGTCATGCATGGCACGTGTCTGCAACCAACCGGCGAAAGTCCCCGTTTGTTCACGTGTAATCCAGTCGTCAGACTGCTCCGGGTGTTTGGAGCGTAGAATATTCTTGTGTTCCTCCATATACGGAGTTACCAAGGCGGAATTTTGTAGAACTGTGTACTGTGCTTGAGTGAGAGAATGCCCGTCCATACATATTATTTGTTCCGGTCCTAGCTTGCCATTTCCATCCAGTCTGCCATTATGCCGCGATTCAGGAACACCAATCAGCTTAAGGTCAGGAATAAAGTCAATACAAAACTCAATGACCTCCTCATTTTCATGGCCCTTAGAGATGCTTCCTTCTGGCCTAGCACGGTTATGAACATATTTCTTTAACACTCCCATGAACCTCTCAAAGGGGAACATATTGTGTAGAAATACAGGACCCAGAACATTAATCTCTTCGCATAGGTGAACTAGGACGCGCGTCATGACGTTGAAGAACGATGGTGGGAACACCAACTCAAAACTGACAATACATTGCACCAAATCATTCTCTAACCTTGGTATGATTTCTGGATCGATTACCTTCTGAGAGATTGCATTGAGGAATGCACATAGCTTCACAATGGCTAATCGAACTTTTTCCGGTAGAAGCCCCCTCAATGCAACCGGAAGAAGTTGCGTCATAATCATGTGGCAGTCATGAGACTTTAGGTTCTGGAACTTTTTCTCTGCCATATTTATTTTTCCCTTTATATTCGACGAGAAGCCAAACGGTACGTTCATACTGAGGAGGCATTCAAAGAAAATTTCCTTCTCTTCTTTGGTAAGAGCGTAGCTGGCATGACCCTGATGTATGCCATCTTTTCCGTGCATACGTTGCTGGTCCTCCGGTGTATCTTTCGTCTTCCCATACACGCCCAAGAAGCCAAGCAGGGTCACCCAAAGATTCTTCGTCACGTGCATCACGTCGATTGTAGAGCGGACCTCTAGGTCTTTCCAATAGGGCAGGTCCCAAAATATAGATTTCTTCTTTCACGTGGGTGCGCGTCCGTCAGTGTCATTCGGAACAGATTGTCCGCCAGGACCCTTTCCAAAGATTACCTTCAAATCCTTGACCATATCATGTACATCATCACCAGTACGGTGGCGAGGCTTCATCCAGTGATCCGCCTCACCTTTGAAATGCTTGCCTTTCTTTCTTACGGGATGCCTGCTCGGAAGAAATCGACGATGTCCCAGGTACACATTCTTCTTACAATTATCCAAATATATACTGTCGGTATCATCCAAACAGTGCGTGCATGCGCGGTATCCCTTGTTTGTCTGTCCTGAAAGGTTACTGAGAGCAGGCCAATCATTGATGGTCACAAACAGCAACGCATGTAGGTCAAATTCTTCCTGTTTGTGCTCATCCCACGCACGTACACCTTTTCCATTCCACAACTGTAAGAGTTCTTCAACTAATGGCCTTAGGTACACATCAATGTTGTTGCCGGGTTGTTTAGGGCCTTGGATGAGCACTGGCATCATAATGAACTTCCGCTTCATGCACACCCAAGGAGGAAGGTTATACATACATAGAGTCACAGGCCAGGTGCTATGATTGCTGCTCTGCTCCCCAAAAGGATTAATGCCATCTGCGCTTAGACTAAACCATACGTTCCTTGCGTCACCTGCAAAGTCCTCCCAGTACTTTCTCTCAATTTTTCTCCACTGCGACCCGTCAGCGGGTACTCTCAACTTCCCATCTTTCTTACGATCTTCTTTGTGCCATCGCATCAACTTGGCATGCTCTTTGTTTTGGAACAAACATTTCAACCGTGGTATTATAGGAGCATACCACATCACCTTGGCAGGAATCTTCTTCCTGGGACGCTCGCCCTCGACATCACCAGCGTCATCGCGGCTGATCTTATAGCGCAATGCACCGCATACCAGGCACGCGTTCAAATCCTCGTACTCACCGCGGTAGAGGATGCAGTCATTAGGGCATGCATGTATCTTCTGCACCTCTAATCCTAGAGGGCAGACAGCCTTCTTTGCTTCGTACGTACTGTTCGGCAATTCGTTGTCCTTTGGAAGCATCTTCTTTAACATTATCAGCAACTTTCCAAATCCCTTGTCAGATACACCATTCTTTGCCTTCCATTGCAGCAATTCCAGTGTGGTGCCCAACTTTTTCTTGTCAGCTTCGCAATCCGGGTACAACAATTTCTTGTGATCCTCTAACATGCGCTGCAACTTCTTCTTCTCCTTTTCACTTGCGTAGTTTCTCTTTGCATCGGCAATAGCCCGACCTAGATCATCAGCGGGCTCATCTGATGCCTCTTCTTCAGCTTCTTCCCGCATTGCCGGCTCAGCTTCTTCCCCCATTGTTGTACCATCGTATTCAGGGAACCCATGGCCAGGATAGCTGTCGTCGTCCTCTTCTTCTTCATTGTCTTCCATCATAACCCCTCTTTCTCCGTGCTTGGTCCAAACATTATAGTGGGGCATAAAACCGGCCTCAAACAGGTGGACGTGAATGGTTTTTGACTTAGAGTAACTCCGATCATTCTTACAGCCAGCACATGGACAAGACATAAAACCATCCGCCCGCTTGTTTGCCTCAGCCGCAAGCAAAAAAGTTTGCACGCCATTAACGAACTGGGGAGAGCATCGGTCATCGTACATCCATTGCCGGCTCATCTTCATTACACAGCACCAAATAGACCAAATTAATACAAGTTCATACATAAAGTTCATAAAAAACTTATTCTCATAAAAAAAACATACAAATAACTCTCTAGCTAAAGTATTTAAATACAACAACAAATGCGATCAAGATCGCAACTAAGGTAACAATTGATCCAACAGCATAATGATACCAAGCCTCACTATCAATGGCATATTTTCTAATCTTTCTAATCTTCAAGCGCATTTTCTCCATCTTGATCTTGTGATCATCAACGACATCAGCAACATGCAACTCCAATTCCATCTTCTCCCCCTCAATTCTTTTCAATTTTTCTTTCAAATACTCGTTTTCTCTTTCAACTAAATTTAACCTCTCGACAATAAGGTCGGTTGGAATTTCCGTTTCACCTACCTCCTAGATAAAAATATCTATGTCAACTTGATGGGCATAATTTGTCATAAACACGAAATGCAACAAATAGTTATAAAAGAGAATATACCACATCCGAATCATAACCCGGACGAGGGCCGACGGGGACGGATATCAAAACCATGGCACTATGTATAACAAACAACGTACGGGTAAGATAATTATACAAGTATATCTAAATCACACAAACATGATTTTTTTATATAAAAAAGATAAGAACAAGAGGCTCACCACAAGGTGGTGCCGGCGACGGGACGGTGCGGGCGCTCGACGGTGGTTAGGACGCAGACGGGAAGGCACTAATTAAGCCACACCTACATATGCAAACTAAGAGTTATTTTGACCTCAAATTGCATATAAATCAAATACTACCACATATAATTCCTCCCAAAATAAAACCCACAAATCACTATACTTATAGAGCATTGCAAGAGCTAATCTAGCAATGAGAGATGAAAGGACAAAGTTGCCAACCTTTGTGATCACTTGGATGGATGGGGTGCCTTCAAATCTTCACAAATTTTGGCAAAAATAGAGTGTGAGCTCGAGAGGAAGAGGAATAAAACAGAGGAGAGGAAAGGGGAAGAACAGAGCGCCCGGGCTCGACGAAGGGGTTTATATAGGATGGCCTTTAGTACCGGTTCGTCTAACCAACCGGTACTAAAGGTGCATCTCTAGTCCCGGTTCGTGGCATGAACCGGTACTAAAGGTGCTGGTGGGGCCCCAGCCTGACAACAGCCTGCCACCACCTCTTTAGTACCGGTTCGTGCCACCACCTCTTTAGTACCGGTTCGTGGCACGAACCGGTACTAAAGGTTCGTCACGAACCGGTACTAATGAGCGCCGCCCGCCTAGCCGTTGGAACCGGTACCATTAGTGCCGGTTCAGTTAGAAACCGGGACTAATGTGCTTCACATTAGGCCCTTTTTCTACTAGTGAAAGGATTTTTGGAGAATAAGAATCCTTAGGAATTTTTTCTGTGTTGGTCTTTTGATTCGTAGGATTGAATCCTACAGGAAATTTTCCTAAGGAATGATTTGTACTACATTCCATAGGAATTATACCATCCACTCGAACCTCTTGGAAGAAATGCTTTATTTTTTGTGCGATACAATCAAACAAACTCAAATTATGTAGGAATCCAATGGGCATGGCATTTCAATCATCCGCTTTCCCTATTCCTACGTTTTTACAATCCTGCGAATCAAAGAGGCCCTTAATTTACCTCCTCTCTTCAGTGTTTTGCATATTTGAGGAATTGTGTTTGGGGGCTTTTGGAAAGAAGTTATGCTCACAAATTTTAGCTCAGAGGATCGTTGTGTGTTGGTGTTTTTGGCTTTGTCGTAATTTTGACAAAAATATTATCATCCGAATCAGGTGGTATTTCATCTGAATTGGGTTTATGTGAAGTTTTTATGTGGATTGCGGCCCAAAACATGCGCCATTGCAAAGAACAGAGTTCAGGGAGGCGAAGGCAATGGGGAGCAAACATTTCGAGGCCGTGGTCATGAAGCTATCTGTTGCTACTTTGTTGGCGCACCTGTAGGCGATTAGGCCATGCAGACTTTCTGCACCTTAATCTGTTTTTGTGGTTTGTTGCTTGCCTTAAGAATATTTGGATGCCCTTACTGTTTTTATGTGGATTTCGTATATAAGAAATACGCTAGTATACTCCGGTGCATTTATTTGATGCAAAGACCGGAATACCAATAAAATCCTTCCCCAAAAAACATACTTCAATCGATGGCTTCTCTCTAATTTTATTCTCTCCACCAGCCCAAATCTGTTGATTCGAAATAAGAGTAAATTCTACCCAATTATTAAAAATTCTCACCATGCGTGGCATCATTCGTCGCGGCTTTGACGCGCATCGCCTGGACCGGCACCACCTCGCCGCGTGTGGCCTAGACCAGCGTTGCCTCGCGCACGCGTGGCCTAGATCAGCACTACCTCGCGCACGCGTGTGGCCTATATCGGCGACACATCACCGCGCATGGCATCAACCAGTGCCGCATCGCCTCGCGTCGCGGTCACTTCCACCGGCGCCGGTTAGAGACCACACGGTCGCGGCCGAGGAACTCCACACGGACACGGCGGTGGTCTTGCACATGGTGACGGCGGTGGTCCTGCACACGGTGACGGCGGCGGCGGTCCAGCTCATGGTGGCGGCAGCGGTCAGACTGGAGGACGCGGACAAGGTACCGCATGGAACGTGGTAAAGAGGGGTAGTTTTGGCACATAACAGCGATTCCAGCTCATGGCACCATTCTTTCGTGGAAAAGGGCGAAAAGTATGTGCACCGTATACGGAGAGAGTACATAACTAAGCGGTAAAATATTGGAAAACGCTTAAATTTAACCGGTTGATGCAACCTGCGCATCCACGTCCTTCCCAGCCAACCACCTGTCCCCGACTTGGGCTGTGGTCCCAGGCTCCCTCCATGCAAGTGTTTTGGCTCCCTCCCGCTTCCTAATTGCTTTTTTGCATCGGGAGACCGGCTGCTAATGAAAGTCACGTGCCCCTAGTCTATTATCTTTGATGGAGGTTTAAGAACAGCCAGGGTTAGGTTAATAATGTGAGACGGGAGTTTTTCCCCATGTTGTATACTTGTGTTGACATGCTGCATGCCAATCTTCCAAGTAGGATGTCATTTTCCTCTAAAAAAAGTAGGATGTCATTTTTTTCTATTGTAAAAACTGAACCGCCGTGCTGTAGAGCCGATTGCACGACATTGCAAGGCCGACCGTCTCTGCTGCGAGCGGAGCGTGTAACACTGCAAGCGGCCACATACTTTCTTTTTGCTGGAAAACCCGCCGACATGAGACACGCGACACGCCAGTGAGAAGCATGCCGATGATACAAGCTGGCCTTCCACTATATTTCTTCTTTTTTTGCTTTTGCAAACACTCGAGCACAACATGAATTTATGTAAATGGCAGGTGGTGGTCGTGGTGTGTTTGCAATTGGAGCGCAACATGAGTCATGTTGCAAACGCTGGGTCGCAGCCAAGGAGTGTTTGCAATGCGAGCGCAACATGAGTCATGTTGCAAACGCTGGGTCGCCGCCAGGGAGTGTTTGCAACACGAACGCAACATGAGTCATGCTGCAAACGATGGGTCACAATTGAGAAGTGATTGCAACACGAGCGCAACAAGGGTCATGTTGCAAATGATGGATCGCAGCCAAACGGTCGAGGAGTGTTTGCAATGTGAGCGAACCCAACAAGGGTCATGTTGTAAATCCCTAAACGCAACATGGGTCATGTTGCAAATGATGCGTCAAAGTCAACGCGAGCGCAACATGAGTCATGTTGCAAATAATTGGTCGCAACTGAACGGCCGAGGAGCGTTTGCAACGTGGGTCGACATGAAATTATGTTGCAACCGTGAGCGCAACATGGGTCATGTTGCAGACAATGTATGACAACCAAACGACGGACGCAGATCGAACAACTGTCGTGCCTAGAATTCAATGGCTATGTAGGAAGCAGCTGATCCGCGTGTCAGCCCGGTAGACACGTAGCACGCATCTTGTACAGTACATGGTTGTGCACTAATGCTTTTTCTTCCATTCATAGCAACCTACGTACAGCACTACAGGGAGCATACTAGCTTACTAGTCAAATAACACGCTGAAAAGGTAAGCGTGTGGGCCATGTACGTAAAAGAAGGCCGCCACCCGATCCAGGCCACCGCCATGGCGCTAAACGTGGCGATCCGATCGGCAACTTCCCGTCAATGGCAAGAAGGCCTACAAAGAGGAATCAATCAAGTACCCTTTTTGATCTTGTCTTCTTCTAATCAATCAACGATCTGATTGTTATTTTTCCTGTACGCCTATGCACACAAGCAAATTGCTCTCATCTAAGTGCGTAAAGGAGGAGAAAAGAAAGTATCATCGAGCCGCTCGATGCTGGCATGACCGCACAAGGCAGCGGAGACGCTGGTTGCGGCCGATGGTGCCAACGGTGATCTACCGCACGGCTGCATCACCAGTGGCAGAGGCCCAACGCTCCAGCCCGCAGCGGCCGGAGGCGCGGTTCACAGCCTACATGGAGACGCCCCTCAAGGAGCATGGCGGCGCCCGTGGTCGCTGCCCCGCAGCGCGGCACTAGCCGGTGTACGGCAAGACGTGCCACGGGCGGGCGGCTGCGGTGGAAACAACCGCATGCGCTTAGCGCGCGGTGCCCGCGTCCTCGACCTCCCCGGTGGCGGCGCTGGCAACCATGGCATGCATCCTCGCGATGCGGCGGCGTAGCGGCCCCAGCGCGAGACGCACAACAACGCACCCCCCCCCCCCCCCCCCCCCCCAGCGGCGCTTGACGCTGGACGGCGGACGAAGGCATCCATGGCAACTGGCATAGACTGGCTTCAGTCCCCGCCGGACCAAGTTGCCGGCTCCAGCGGTTTCGTCCCTGCCGCGCCGCCTCGACTGGCCGCCGCCCGGCAGCGCCGCGCCGCGCCCCGCGACCACCCTGTGCGCCGCGCTCCGCCCGCGCCCGGCCGTGGCCTCGCCGTGGTTGGCCGCGCCAGACCGTGGCCGCTGAGGCGATGGTTACAGGGATGGCCACACAGGGAAAAGAAAGGGCATCTTATCCTTTCAGCCATTTCTCGATTTAGTCCTCGGACTTTATCTTAATGTTAAGTGGGTCCAAGTAAATACTGATTCGATCATGAGGCTTACGAATCTTTGCAATTTAGCTCTACGCTTTACTGTATTTTACAATCGAGCCATCTGGCTCCTTGGACTTTGCATTTTCAGCCCTTTTTCTGTTGAGTTTTAACATTCCAGAAAATATGTGGTTATTATATATGGCATGTTCAATGCGTTTGCTTTTTAGCAATCCCTATAACATGTCTTATTAGTACAACAACATTGTTTGCGATTGAGATTAAAATTTTCTCGCATAACAATATTGATTTGCGGTTGAGAAAAAATATTTTTTTTCTTTTCCTCTCGCAAAACAATCTCACTGCGATTGAGATTAATTTTCTCTCACAAAATATTAATTCACCCTGCTGAATTATCTTGCAACTTGATACAAAATCATCTCATTTAATTTGAGGTCTACACAATTGAAGTTTTTCACTTGAACATCAAGTTTGCAACATCATTACTATTCATTATAATAGTGGTGTATTTCTGTTGAGTACGATGTATTCCGGAATGTATGTATCTCCATGTTAGCTACATGTCGAGATTAATACGTCTATTTGCAATTGAGGTTTTTAATTTCTTGCAAATAAGAATGCAAAATTCAAAGTGATTTCTTCAAATTGATGTATTGGGATCACAAGATAGTCATATAGATCTACTGCCCTCGCAAATTATCAATGATTACTGTTAAAGCCTATATTTTGTCATTTTGACATTATAATTGCTTTACAAAGTGCTCTCCCACACATTTTACTAAGTCATGACATAAGGCATTATGAGTGAGTATCTACTGATTTCATCAGGTTGTACTCTGTAGTGCTATGAGATCTACTCCATTTTGGAGATTATCTTCAAGGTGTCATATTTAGCAATTTGAGATTCACACTAATGGTTTCAAGATAACTTCTTGAAATACCCATTGATTTTGCTAAGTTCATTACAACATCAACCATGATGGTCTTTAATTTACTGGTTGTGAATTAATTATCTCTGGTTTACCCATAGAGATAACATATGGCTATAGATTTTGAGGCATTCGCCCTCAATGGCCACCACTGCCCTATCTGGGCCATGGACATCATGATCGCTCTTGTGTCTCGTGGAATAATGTGTGCAATTCTGGATTCACCTCGGGTGAGGATCACACCGCTAACAGAAAAATGGTGTCTTATATATCATAAGGCAATTCCTGGGATACAATGAACCTCAAGGGCAAAGGTTTGAATCTTATTTCAACCTTCAATCCGACATCACCAGCTGTGACGGGACCCTATGGGCATAGAGAATGTGATGGTTGAATATGCCTCAATCGACATGTTTGAAGACTATGAATAGTCTTTCAATCTCCTAAGTGATCAATATAATTAATGTCCATTTACGATGTTGTAACAACAACATAAGTATTGTTATCATGATATATTGTATATCACAATATATTGTATCAGCACTTTGGTACAAATACATTTGCATGTATTATATATATATCTGACAGTGATTTTCATACTGAGAATCTTCATGTCTATATATAGATTTCTACGGGAGTCAATCTGATGAAAAATGATATGTGCCTTGTGGACCTATGCACCACAAACTCTATACTCAGGGAAGTCCAATGTTTCTACTCTCATTGAGAGAAAGGAGATATTTTAAAATCGCTAGACGCGATGAGGTATTTGTTGGCTCAACTCGAGTCATATTTAGTATCCCTGTGTGTACTCGAGCAACGTCGGGATGCTTTATTGCTTGCCAGGTTTAACTCGTACCCTACTAAACTATGGAGGTATCCGTCAAAATAGTTTCCATAGTGAAACTTATGATGACAACAAAGAGAAATAACTTCTCTTTACCATATGCAACGGATATGGCGAAGCACATTCTCTGTGTATCATCTGGATTGTACTACACATACGACACAACCCGTAGCACATGTTGCGTGCGAGATTGTTTTCCAGAGTGTCTTGTACATGACAAACTTGGCATACTCGGCTTGGTCATCGAGACATTGGGTTGAAACCGAAACTATCAGCAATTCCAATAGTTTATGATTATTATGATGCTAAATTCTAACAACATTTGGATTTTATGTGCACTACAAGTGACACATGGAAGCTAATTTTAAGGCTCGCACACCTTAAAGTCTACGCTGAACCACTCAGACTCCTTGAATGCATCAAGTTGAGATAAGTGGCTCTTCCCATCTATTGACTAGACTATTCAGGTATTCCATGGTTCTAAAAGACATATCTACATGATGGTCTTAAGTGTGTGCTTTATTCACACAAAACCATTGGCTCATTATCCTGACATCGATTTCAAGCAAATCGAATTGATAACATTGCAGAATTCTCCCTGAGTGCCTTCTCTATGGCCCTTGGATTAAAGTTTAGCAATTTGTCCTAATGTCTAGATTCAAAATGGTTTGGTAAAATCCTATCCAAAGAGTTAAGCTCATTGCATTATCTTTACTTTGGAATTGCAACTTACCAACTTTACGTTGGACTCATGCAGTTTTACACGCTCATGACAGAACTGCATAATATTATTCCCCTCTATCTTTGATATGTGGATATCTATCAAGTATTTCCTATCTACGGTAATTCGGTTACATACCGATATCACCACCCGGCATACATCATTGGCCCCTCAACATATAGTTGGGATCTATGTGAGGAATAACTGTATTTCCGTCAATACCTCGAGCCCCTCGCATGGGGAGTTATTCAAGGCCAGTATGCTGATTCATGAGGAATATTTCCAGGAATTAGGGGGAGAATTCAAGTACAATAAAGAATGCCAGGAAATTAGTGGAATGTTCAACACATTTCTGCCTCAAATCCACGCACTCAAATATCTGAACCATGCGTTCAGAAGATTTGCAGCACATTGCAAATAACCTGCCAGATTCATTTACTGACTATAAAGGTGTCAAACAATCCTACAATCCTGCAAAAGTACGCCTGAAAGAGTGGAGGTACCAACAAAATCCACTGCACTCCCCGTTCAAAGCAACAGGGGGAGATGTATGGCAGAAGTACATCAGGATTCAGCTTCTCGCAAGCAAGGATATCAAGGCCTGTGAATCAGTAAATGCAAGTCAACTTCACGTTGGTAGACACCTGATGGGTGGTATACCCAGTGGATGGGAAACCTCCACCAACCCAGGTCATAGTGCACACAATGACCGGGACATCGGAATACTCGACTCAATCGCATTGGGAAATCGCGAGCAATCACCATGGGTAACGATATTTCCATCAACTATATATTGATATATAGATTCTGGAGAATCATATAACCGGAAGTCTACAATTGTCGACATACATTTCTCAACTAGATTGCAAAAACCTTTCAAATGATTCAGATCCAAAGACCATGGCCATGCCAAAGTGTGAACAACACTCGGACTGAACTCAAGCAAAGGGTATAATCTAGGTAGAAATAATCTTGTTCAATAATGGGAAGGTATTCGTAAGCAATACCTACACCAGTTTTCTTCTGGAAACAGGATTGAGAACAACAAAGTGGTGAAACAGGGAGCAAGTATCGTAGCACAAGGGTTCACGCAGATACCCAACTATTCTCTAGAGGTGGAATCTCTTTCCGATAACTTATATCATTGGCAGCACAAAATCATCTATCTCTGCAGTTGATAGATGTAGTGATTACATATCCATGTGGATCACTAGATTCAGACATATATGATTGATTCCCGATGGAATCTCAATTCTGAATCGAAGTACAAAATGCAACATACATTGTGTAAAATCAATAAGTCACCATATGACTTATTATTATCGTCGGTATATTTGGTACAACCGACGTAGTGAGTTCCCTATTCACAAGGATTACTCCTACAATGATGATTATCCATGTTTGTGTGTCTGCAATGACGACACATGTAATCATCTAAATGACGGAGTTTAAAATGAAGGATTTGGGTAAACCAAAATACCGCTCGTTACTACAAATTGAGCACCTTCATTCATACATTATGGTATACTATGCTGTCTATATCCATAATATATTGGAGAAATTCATTGTGGACAAATCTTATCCATCCATAACTCTGATGGTAGTTCATTCTCTAGACGTAGAGAAAGATCTATTTAGACCAAGAAATGATGGAAATGAGATATTGGGACTCAACGTTCCATAATGCCATTGGATTCACCAAACACAATTGGTTGGTACTCAAGAATATCTTTCGATATCTCCAAGGCATCAAACATCTTGTCCTGGTTTTTCAGTTTCACAGAAATGTGAACACCGATATCATTGGATACATCGATCAGATCCCCACTATGTCAGATCATAGACAAGCTTAGTGTTCCTACTAGGTGTGGTAGCCCCCTCATGAAGAGTCTTCGAAACAGACCTCATGGCTACATCCACCAACCATTATCTCAACGATAATGTTTTTTGTGTTGCCCGGATGCAAACAGGTTACATAATAAGCAATATCACTATATTGCATATCTTGCAAGTCAAATCATGCGACTGATTTGTTCACCAGGTCTCTACCAACTTCTATGTTCCAGAAATGTGTTCATGGAATTGGTATATGACGACTTCGGAATATGCAAGAATCAGGGGGAGTATCTTCCTGAATTGTTCCTGTTAAAAGCATCATATTATACTTTTTTTCCCTTTATGAGTTTACTTTATAGGTTCTCATAAAGGTTTTTAATGAGGTAATATCAACACAAGACCATATGTCATATTTTCTGTTTTCCCCACCGGGGTTTTTAAGAAAGTATAGCTGACATATTTATTGTCCTCTAAACTCTATGAGTTTTTCTCGTATTGAGTTAAAGAGACAATAACCATTATATGTTGCATCATTTTCTCCTTATTTTCCCACTGGGTTTGCCGGAGTTTTAGCAACATATCAAACACATATATCCTCATTTTTTCACTGGGTTTTGGAGGAGTTTTCAAGATGATTATACTTACACTAACAAGCATGGATTAGGGGGAGTGTTAGGATTTAATTAATCCTATTAATCCCTGCTTTTCCTAACCGAGGCGGTTGCCTCGCATCCCTTCGGTCGTACCCCTTCGGGGGCTATATATATATATATGTGTAAATGCCATCATCAATTAGAACAACTATTCAATTTTACTTCTCGGTCTCCCTCTCTCTCGTTTCTTTTCAACACAGAAATCATCACGTCACGCTTTCAAAAGAAAAATAAAGAATCAGCATGCCCCTGTCTAACCTAGTAGAGACGTCAGATCAAGTATGATCGCTTATGAACCAAAATCAGCCGGATGATCCCTAGTAGTGGCCTAAAATATTACAAACTCACCACACTAAAGGTAAACAGTGAAATTTACTCCAAAATAATGGCTAAAAGGGATTCACACGCCCACTTGTACAAGAAAAAAAAGAGAAGGCCATCCGACCACTAGTTAAAATTTACTCCAAAATAATAATGGCTAACAACGTCTCGATTTTCTAGTTAATTTTTTTGCGTCATACTGGTCAGTTGAGTTCATTAATGTTCAACAAGAAGGCATTAATATCAAATGGGGTATAAACATAACGAGATGGCGTGGCACTGACATTGGCAGAGCTGAGTGTTCTTGTCCTCTCTTTCCACTAGTCACAAGTGTGCGTCCACTTCCACCTGTGTGTTGGAAGCAATCTGCCAGCGCTCCGCCGCACCACCAGCAGCACCCCCACTGTGAGGCTAGCAGCCACCTCATCGTGGCGAAGATTGGGCGAGGGACAAAAGCTCCACCAGCCGGCCTTTGCCTCCGCTGCAAAGACCACGCCTGGAGCACGCAAGCTCCATAG
This sequence comes from Thinopyrum elongatum, assembly GCA_011799875.1. Taxonomy (NCBI): domain Eukaryota; kingdom Viridiplantae; phylum Streptophyta; class Magnoliopsida; order Poales; family Poaceae; genus Thinopyrum; species Thinopyrum elongatum. The sequence continues at coordinate 636,540,942 of CM022299.1, read as the reverse complement.
ATCGATGGATCCAGGAGCCACCAACGCCGAAAGATCGTCGGCTACGCCACGCATGGCCTCGCCAAGATGGGGATCGACCTCCAGCACCATTATTCCGAAGCAATGCCGCCACCGCCACCTTGCCAGCGCTGCCGGGGACAACTACCCTACTATCTACACGCTTCAAGCATGGATCTGAGGTCCCTTCCACTCTCTCGCCGCCGAAGCACGAGCCAGAGAGGGAGGAAACTGTCGATCCGGCCGTCGGCGGAGCGAGAGATCGAGGGGAACTCCTTTTTCGCCTCTCATGTTACTGTAGCACAGGGAGGGGAAAAGGGAATGTCTATTGGAGGTAGGTTTTGTTATCTAGCTTAGTTTCTCAATTTGAAGGAAAAACCAAAATAGGGGAAGAAATGTCACAGTGTCATAAGGCTTAAGGGCATGGCCAATGCGTCACCCCAGCTAGCTGCGCCGCAGGCCACGTAGGCTTGGGTGTCAGGGACGGTGGCCTCGCAGGGTGTCAGAGTCGCCTGCAGAAGAGGCCGCAGCTTCGTCGACAAAAGTACGAGGGAAACGGGAAAAGGGGGAAGAGAGAAGAAAGTAGGGGGAGGTGAGAAAAAGGCAAGGGAGATGGAGATGGAGACCTGCGGAGGGAAGAAGATGGTGGACGGGAGCTGGGATGCCGCAATGGGGACCGCCGCCGAAATCCAGCCGGTCGCTGCCAAGAGGACTGCAAATGCAACGGCAACACCAGAACCTGTGCGCATGCATGAGTTCGTAGCTGCACCGGAAGCCAATGTTCTTCGTGAATTGGTTGATGTATGCGTGAATGAACAAGGAAAAGTGAAGTAGATGGATGGGGAAAGTAAGAGAGAGGTAGATCTGGCCCCGAGATGGTTGGGTGATAGTTTCATGGAACGATAGCTTCATCACTACAAGCCTACATGGAAGGGATAAGACCACCGTTTGCTAATGCCACCATGGTTCATGCCCTAACTAGTGGTGAAGCCACCAGCCAGCGAGACGGGGCAGCTATTATGTCATCCTAACTAGTGTAAATTTAGAGTGAGGATTCATACGGACAATGATGCTCGTACACATAGAATTTGGACATGCTTTAACCATGTGGGTCATAACTAAGAGCATCTCCAATAGATGATAATGTAGATGCAAAAATAACTAACTTATACATCTCCGAGGCTCAAAAACCCACCTCCAACAAATGATGTAGATGTAAAAAAATTTACATCACCTCCTCCAAGTGATGTAAAATACAACACTTAGAGATGCAAATTTGCATCTCCACCTCCCAGGTGATGTAAAACGCCAGTCGCGGGCCAACCGCCCAACTGGCTTCATTTCGTTTCCGCCCGCCCGCCCGCCGCCTGCCCGCCCCCCGCACGCCGCCCGCCGCCCGGGCCATGGCCAACTCCGATGACCCCGCCGCCACCTCCGCCACCGCCGCCGGTCTGACCCACCTCGCCGCCGCCTGTCTGACCCACCTCCGCCGGCGACAAATCCATCCCGACGACAACCCCGTGGTGGATTCGCTTCCGCCAGCGGCCGTGGCAACCACATCCGGTCAAGGGACTCCTCCTCCACCTCCGCCGCCGCCGCAGCCGGCAATGGAGGAAGACACTGTCACGCCCACAGCCACCGCCTCCAACATGCCCGATGAAATGTCGCAAAGGTAAAAAAAAACTTTTTTCTCGTGTTTGTTCTTTTAATTTCTGATACGAATAGAGTATGAGGTTGATTACGTGTACGTCCATTTATAGTCTTGATGATGAAGCTTTCATGCGCGCGACAAATGTAGCAAATGAAGATTATTTCTCTCAAGAGTATGCATCACAAGAATATGATACTCAATTTGATGATGATAATCTCGACATGGATGAAGAGGGCTTCGTTACAAAGGGAAGAACCACAAATTATATCAACGCTGAGGATGTGTTGATTTGCACCGCGTGGAAGCGAGTCTCTCAAGATGCATCCTTTGGGAGTGACCAATCCGCGAACACGTATTGGGATCGCATCAAGGAATTTTTCGATGAGCGCAACACTAGCGGGCACTATCGATCAAGGGGCTCTATTCGTCAATGTTGGGGCACCATCAACGGCGAATGCCAAAAGTGAGCGGGTTGCTTGTCAAATGTTGGTCGCATGAACCCTAGTGGTTGAGGTGATAGTGACTTGATAATTCTTTGTCACTTGTGTGTGTTTTCTCTATATTGCGCAAATATGCAAATGTTCCCTAAATTGATAACGACATCTTTGTTGTTTTGTTGTAGAAAATGATTGCGCAAGGATTGTTTTGAGAAAGGAACAACAAAGGAGAGAAGAGGAAAAAAAGGAAAAGCCTTCACTTTCCATCATTGCAACAAAGAGCTCAAGGACGAGGAGAAGTGGAAGACTAGAGAAGTTTATGATGCTTCAAAGAAGAAAAGTGTGGTGGTTGAGGATGATGATGATGGCCATGGTGAGGAGAGAAGGAGGCCCACTCCTCACTCGGCGACTAAATCATATATGCCAGATGGAACTAAAAAAGTGAAGGGTTCCAAGGCCGGAGACGATAGTCTTAAAGAAGGGTTTGATTCCATTCACTACAGGAATCAGGGAATTTGCCGTCCACCATGGCAGACGGCAAAGAACCAGAAAGCAGACGGCAAAGATGTTTGCTGTCCGCCGCAGACGGCAAACAGTTTCGGCGCAGTAAGTTACGGTAAATAGCTTCTTTGCCGTCTGCTTCAGCCCAGCGGATGGCAAAGTCCTTTGCCATCTGCTATCCTAGCCAAGCAGACGCCAAACAATATGGACGGCAAAGAATACACATTAGCCACGTTAGGTGGCTAACGGGAGGTTTTGCCGTCTGCTGGCAGATGGCAAAGGTACCCTCCCCTTTGCCGTCTGCTTCCTGACGTCAGCAGGGTGTGGCATATCCCCTCTCTTTGCCGTTTGCCTCCCTCTTTCTTTGCCGTTAGCCAGCAGACGGCAAAGAACCACTCACCTTTGCCGTCTGCCAGCGGACAGCATAATGACCAAATGGGTCAGACCTAGTGCTCTCAGGTTGCACAGGTTGCTGCCATGTGTCCCCTTTGCCGTCCGCTGGCAGACAGCAAAGTGCATGCACTACCACTGTTTTTATTGTTTTCTGTTATTTCCCTGCATTTTCAACAAACAAATATGATATATATATATATATAGTTTCACCATAGAAGTACACCAATGCATAGGCCATGTATCAAATATCTAGCAGTCCATCAATGCAACTCATCCACGCCACTATAGAAGTACACCAATGCATAGGGTATTAAAAGGTCCAATACATACATAGTTTCAGCCTGTTTATCCATATATACATACATAGTTTCACCATAGTTGTTCATCAATACAAATCAAAACAAAAAACTAAACAGTAGCATTCTGCCATAGCCAACTTCCATGAAGTGAATCAAACCTGCAAAAGTGGGAGTAAGAAAGTTAGAAGAAGAAGAAGAAGAAGAAGAAGAAGAAGAAGAAGAAGAAGAAGTTCCTATTCCTTCTTTTCCTCCTCTTCCTTGTTTTTGTTCATCTTATTCATTATTTGTGTCATTTTAGAGCTAACCTATGTAAGTATGCCATTTTTGTGCTAACCTAGGAAAATTAGGTAAGTATATGTCATTTTTGTGCTAACCTAGGTAATTATGTCATTTTTGAACGAAATTAGGTAAGTATATGTCATTTTAGAGCTAACTTAGGTAATTATGTCATTTTGGAGGATAATAAGCTAAGTATATGACATTTATGAGGTAACCAAGGTTATTATGCCATTTTTTGCAACGAATAAGCTAATTATGTCATATATGTACTAAATAAGCTAATTATGTCATTGTGGAGGATAATTAACTATATAAGTGTGTCTTTTTTGGGGAAAATAAGCTAAGTATGTGGCATAAAAGAGAAAACTTATCGGAGGTCAAGCACCGGGGTTCTGCGGGCCGGTTTCACCTGGAGAAGAGTTGTGCGATGCGGCTCCGGAGTTATGCTGCACCAAAGATCATTTGCAAGTCTGGTTAGCATGATGACACTCAAATGTTAAGACTTGTAACTAATGACCATTCAAATGAAACTCACCGTTCCCGCTCTAGTAATGACCGGCATCGGCGGAGGGGTCTGACCGGTCTTCTAGCACATAGACTGCACATTAGGTTTTCACGAGTCAGTCATATTGGTTATAGTAATGAAACGAATATATTAAGTGCATGATTTGGCTAATATGCATAAGAAACTTACCACGAGGACCTCGTACATTGCCCGGTGAGACGCATCATTCCTTGCCCTCTCCTCCTCCAACAACCGAGCCATCTTCTCCTCCGCCTCCCGTTGCCTCTCCGCCGCCAGCCGATCCCTCTCCTGCAGAAGCGCCTGGGTTGTCTCTCTCTCTTTCTGAAGAGCAGCCTGCAACACCACTCCTCGTTAGCATTTTAATCATGGATTGGCACACACACAATGTACTGGAGGAAAGATATCTGAGTCCATATAACTAACCTCGATGGCGAGATCGACTGGCTATGGACGAGGCCTTATCTCAAGACAGGAGCTCGTTTGGTGCGCCTTGATCTGCGGGAGAGTGCTAGGACAACGTATAAGTCCATCTCCATTGGGTATCGAGCCATGGGGCCTCCCGCCACCAGATATCATCACCAGCTCTGGATCAAAGCGCTCCTGGCTCGGGTTAAAGTCCTCCCCTTTCCTCGCCTTCCCCTCATCTCTGTACCTCACGAGCTTGTGGTGGGAGGAGATGTTGGTGAAGTTCGCTGGATTGTCGAGGTCACACTGAGAGAATGCCTTGGCCTTCTTGTACGAGGCAGTATGGGCCATGGCATAGAGGTCGTAAACCTCTGGCACCTCCATCTTATTGTGTGCTGCCTAAAAGAGAGGAACAAAGTATTAGTAAAGGGCTCAAGCTAGCATCAAGAATGAATTGCATGAATCATGAAGCAAACCACATACCCAGTTCCGCCCGAACTGAAATAAGTTGATGCTACCTTGATGGTGTGGCACACCAACCATTTGGGCACGCCGGTCCTTGGCATCATCGTGGACGGCTCGCCAGCGGCCTGTGCACCACTCATCTACCAATGCCTCCCAACAATCCATCTTATCCGCACAACATCTCGGGGGCACCTAAGTTAGTAAAGAGAAATTTGAGCGCTACGCCTACGAATCTAATCAAGGAAACTAAGTACAATGCCTTAAGAATAGTTAATTACCTTCATGTATTGATCCTTCTTCAGAAACTTAGCCTGGCACGACGCCTTGTCCTACTTAATACCACGCGAGGCATAGTAGTCTCGAATAGCCTGCGGCCGAGCCTCGTGCCGTAAGTTTTGTAGTAGGCGCCTGCACTCGTGGTCGATAACATGTGCCACCTCCTCCTCGTATCCCTCCTAACACCTGTAGAGGTCTACAATCAAATGAGACAACACTGATTAGTAAAATAACTAGCTATTGTTAATTTTTAATTGTGCAAAGGAGAAATTACCCAAAGCTTCTGATCACCATATCGACAACAGTGTGGCACAAGACACCGTCGATCATGTGCTCCGGCGGGGCCTGGGCAGCCAAGTAGTGCTCCTAGCTCAACCCTAGCTCTGCAAGCTGACCCTCACCGGGCAACGTGACAAAACCAGGGAAGTTCTGCCGGCAAAGCACACCAAGTACGGTGTTGGGCCTGCGGAATCCACTGGCGTGTACCCAACCCCTGCAGTATGACAAGGCCAACGCATTAGATATTTGAAGAAACCTGAAGGCAAAAGGTACAAAAAGAGTAAATGAACTTACTTCTCCCCATCAGGCCTGATCACCGGCCGCAGCTCGCGGGTCACCGGCACGAGCGGGAGCCGTGTACCACCACGCTGGTACACGGTGGCCCCCTCAACCACCTCGCCCTCACTGTCAGTAGAGGGATCATCCCCGCCACCATCAGCATGGCCACTCGGCCCCTCACATGAATCCCCCCAGGTACCCCATCCGGACGTCTCCTAGGACGTACCCTAGTCCGGAGTGGCGTGGGCCGAAGCCTCTGGGTTCGCAGTCTCGTGGGCCGAAGGCCCGTCGACCGGAGGCTCGTCGTGCGGAGTCCCCGTAGGCTCCACCTCAAACGGGTCCACCCTAGCAGTAATGTGCTCAGGTGAATCAGCTGGGGGTGGCGGCGAGGAAGGCGTAGCGGCCTGCCTACCTCTCCCGCCCCTGCATCCTCCTGATCTATCTCCTCTCTTCTTCCCTCCCCGACCTCCTCTCCCGCCAGTGGGCAACGACGCCGACGAAGAAGCGCCCGGTGGTGTCCCCATACTATCTATCAGCGCTCTCCGGAAAGGTACGGGTGGAATCGAAGTATCCCTCCTGCGGGGCGCCGCCGAAGAAGTACCCGCGGGGCGCTCTGGACCCGCGCCCACAATCTTTCAACACCTGCCATGACAAAGAGTAAACGAAATTAGTACAACATAAAAAAAATTGAATAACTGACATGAATAATAATATGTATATAATTTAAGTTGGGATGCATACAAACTAATAATAGTCTGGATCGTCTATATATGCTCCGGAATCATCATCATCATCACTATCACGCATGTCGTCATGAATGACGTGCTCATCGGGTTCGGCGGCATCAACATGTGGAAGGCCGTTCTGTAATCGGTCAAGCATTGACAGGTCATCCGTAGTAGTAACCTCTTCTTGTTCCAACTCTTCTTGTTCCGGCTCAGGTGTGTTGTCGGATTCACTACTACTGTCTACTTCCATGTTCTGCGGTGAAGTAGAGCGGTTCTTGAAAAGTTTTTTGGAAAGACGTGTTTCTTGGAAGAATTCTCCATCATATGTGTCTGGGTTAATGTGAGGTTCATAATCCTCTTCATTGGGGGGAGGTGGTCTAACATGTGGTGGCACTTCATAAACGACATCCCAACCCTTCAGATTTGTATTAGTTTGGCATGCCCACGGTAGATAGAAAACTTGGGTCGCCTGTTGAGCCGTAATATCGACATCAGGAACATCTAAATGGGTGCTTTGTTTGATTTCTACTAGCCCTATATGTTCATGAGTCCTTCTAGTCTCCTTCGGCTGGAACCAATAACATTTGAAGACTACGACGTTCGTGGGTTTTCACCATAGAATTGAAGTTCATAAATTGCTTCAACTCTTCCATAATACTCGGTACCTCCTTCGCCGATAGCAGAGACACCACAATTTGGAGATTTTCGGTCGGCCATAGATAGCTCTTTGCCAAAGGTACGAAAGCGATACCCGTTGATGTCGTATTTCTCAAATGAACGGACCTTATAGTCAAAGCCATTAGCGGCTTGTCTCAATTCGGCGTCCATAGACTCTGAATTAGCCTACAAGTTTAATACGAAAGAATTGTTGCATTAGCCGCAAATTAGACCAAGAAATGAAATGGTCTATTAATGCTAATTACCGTTTGGTTGAACAAAGAGATGAAACCGGGATAGCCGCCTCCTTGCTTTGCCAGAAGCTCATACTCTTCGACGGAATCCTTTTGGATCACCGCTCCATCCGAGAATTTGGCGACGTATCGACTATATCAAATATCCGGGGATAAGAGCAGTTCAAAGGAATAATAAGAAGTTGCGAAACAATGTACCGACAACTTACTCGATGTACGGCCGCGCTTATGTTCGGTTGTTGAAGATATACAATGAAATGGTCCGCCATTCTTCGACATCCAACTCTTTTGGTTTCGAAGCACTGGCTGGCGCGAGCTTCCCTTTGAATAGGTTGAGGTTGGATCCACCTTTTTTAGGATCGCCAGCATTGTACCGAGGCTTTGGATTATGCAAATGACGATTTTTGGCTTCGTAGTGTGTTGTCACGAAGTTTGGCGCCCCCTCAGTAATGAATGCCTCGGCCATCGATGCTTCAGTTCTACATTTATTTTTACATTTTGCTCGAAGCGACTTCTGCATCCTCTCAGTTGCATAGCACCAACGATTTTGCACGGGCCCCCCCAATCTTGCCTCGGTCGGGAGATGTAAAATCAAATGCTGCATTGGATTAAAGAAGCCCAGTGGAAAGATCTTCTCTAACTTGCAGAGCAACTCCGGCGCCAACTTTTCCATGTCATCTATCACTGCAAGCAATAGTTCTTTCGCACAAAGAACGCGGAAGAAATAGCTCAGCTCTGTCAGTACTAGCCATTCATCCTCAGGGGTAAAGCCACGCAACATGACCGGCATTACCCGCTCAAGCCATATGTGCCAATCATGACTCTTGAGACCAAATATTTTCAATTTTCAAGACTCGCTCCCCTCTTTAGATTCGCTGCATACCCATTGGGGAACATCAACTGCATTTTCACCCACAAGATAATTTCCCTCATAGCTGGCCTTCCAAGATTGAACCAGGCCTTTGGCTTCGTCTAGTTCTTCTTTCCTTTTGGTTGTCGCATGTTCTGTAACGGTCTATCACATAGAGTCTGCTGATCGACTCTAGCCTTAGCATTATCCTTTGACTTCCCCTCTATGCCGAACAATGTACCAAAAAGGGCCTTGCCGATATTCTTTTCAGTGTGCATCACGTCGATGTTGTGTGGAAGAAGGAGGTCTTTGAAGTAAGGCAGATTCCATAAGCATGTCTTGTGAGTCCAGGCGTGTTTTGAATTATACCCATTGAAATACCCTGGATGCTATGGATCAGGCTCGAGAGCGTTTAACTGATCCAGGATCTGCTGGCCTATCAACGCAGGTGGTGTAGAGTGTTTGACAACTCTACCTTTGATGAAGTTCTTCTTGTCTTTTCTGAACTTATGGCGAGGATCTAGGAACGGTCTATGAAAGTCGAAGCAAGAATACTTGCGACCCGCCTCTAGCCAACGAAACTGAAGAGCTACCTTGCATGTGGGGCACGGGAACCTTCCATGCACACACCAGCCAACGAATAGCGCATACGCCGGCAAGTCATTCATCGAGTACATGTACCAGACACGCATTATGAAGTTTTTTTTGCTAGCGGCGTCGTATGTCTTGAACCCATTATCCCAAGCTTCTTGCAATTCATCCTTAAGCGGCTGCATGTACACATTCATATTCTTCCCCGGATAGTTGGGCCCTGGAATTATCAACGTCAGGAAAATGTTCTTTCTTTGCATATCTTTCCGGGGATGGGGGGGGGCGCAATTTACTGGAATGACAAATACAGGCCAACAACTGTATTGGGTTGCCGTCTTACCAAACGGATTGAACCCATCCGTGCCGATGCAGATTCGAGGATGCCTTGGATCTACCGCTTTATCCCCATGTAATTCATCGAACTTCTTCCACGCAAAAGCATCCGATGTGTGTACCATCATCTGATTCCCATCTGCATCTAGTTCGGTTCTTTTGCCCAATTTGTGCCATGTCATCTGTCTGGCCGTCTCTTCGACCATGAAAAGACGTTGAAGTCTCGGTATGATTGGCAGATACCGAAGAACATTAACGGGGATTTTGGTCTGCCTCTTCTCACCCATACCGTTGTCTACCACAATATACCTGGAAAACTTGCAAATGGGACAATAGTTCAAGCCCTCATACTCAAGCCTAAATAAGGCACATCCGTTCTCACAGGCATCTATCTTCTCATAGGGCATCTTAAGTGCACGGAGAATTTTGTCCGACTGGTACAGGTTTGCAGGCATTACATGGCCTTTGGGTAGAAAGCGTCCAAATACTGTCATCATCGCGTCATAGCATTCTCTACCCAAATTGAATTGAGCCTTCAGAGCCATTACTTGTGCGATGGCATCCAGCTGACAAAGCTCAGTGTGCTCGTGGAGAGGACATTTTGAAGACTCCAACATTTCATTGAAGGCCTTTGCAGATTCCTCCATCTCCTCGTCCAAATCCCGAGCATCATCAAAGTCTTGCACCATATCGTCGATCCCGGTACCATGCAAGTCGGTGCGACGACGAACCACCTCAGCTCTGGTACGTTGGGCAGACTCACCATGAAATGTCCACACCATATAATTAGGCGTAAAACCCCACTTCTGCAGGTGCTTACCCATTTCATCCTCTATCCTCTTTTGAAAGTTGTCGCAACTAACACAGGGGCACCAGGTTTTTCTCTGGCCATTTGCAAATGCGGATTTCACAAACCCCTTGGTTTTTCTGAACCATTCAGTGCTCATGTCTGCCTGACTAGTGTGGCCGGTGTACATCCACGCACGATCACTCATCTTGCCTATCTACTAAACACACAAGAAATATATATATAATTCATCATATATATTCATCAGTTAATGAAGTTTGTCAATTTTATTACGCCCATGCAACCTACACGCTAATAGGTAAAGATAGGTCCTAATCCCACCCGAGTATGTGTAGATTGGGTTCGTTTTCCCATGCTCTCCTCCGGATCCGATGCAGAATTTCGGCAGCACCTCCCCGTTGTTCTCCTGATACACGTCTCAGCAATAAACAGAGAGGATGTGTACCTGGAGAACAACAGGGAGGCACTGACGAAATTCTGCATCGGATCAGGAGCAGAGCATGGGAAAACGAACCCAATCTACACATACTCGGGCTGTCCATGGATAACGTTGGACAATTCGAAAGGATGGCGGTTATAAGTATGCAAAGACATGCATATTTATAGATGCCCCCCTTTCGAACGGGAGACGCATACTAGTCACGCATACTGATGATTGAAGACACCTATAGCTAGCAAGTTTCATCGGCACGAAGACCGGAATAGAGCAAATAATGAAGGGGGGAGGAGAAGATGTCATTTGTGCTCACCCACGAACGCAGGAGAGCTCGTCAAACGCACGTGGAGGTCGTCGAACACCAGACCCTCGCAGCAACGAAACACTGCACATTTAAATCCAAAGATGAGTAACATAGCATTATTGTTTTTTCCGTCAACCTAACTAAATATTTACAACAGGATGCCACCGCCAAGTTGTAAAAAAACGATTCGCACTGCTCGTTCCCCGCAACAACCCCTAACCTAAAGAGTTATCATTTAGGGTTTTTCCGTCGACACCGAGGCACCCGCTAACCTAAACAGCATTCATTTAAGGTTTCGTCCAAGCGGAGGCACCCCTACCCGAAATATATGTCATTTAGGGTTCCGTCGACGTCGAGGCACCCCTAACCTATATAGATGGCATTTAGGCTTTCGTCGACGCCACGGCATCCCCTAACCTAAATAGCCGTCATTTCTTCTCCTCCTCCTCTTCTTCTTCTTCTTCTTCTTCTTCTTCTCCTCTTCTTCTTCTTCTTCTTCTTCTTCTTCTTCTTCTTCCTCTTTTCTTCTCCTCCTCCTCCTCCTCTTCTTCTTTTCTCCCCCTCTTCTTCTTCTTCTTCTTCTTCTTCTTCCTCCTTCTTTTCCTTTTTCCTCTTCTTCTTCTCCTCTTCTCCTCTTCTTCTTCTTCTTCTTCTTCTTCTTCTTCTCTTCTTCTTCTTCTTCTTCTTCTTCTTCTTCTTCTTCTTCTTTTTTCATCTTTCTTCTTCTAATTCTGTAAATCTAAACCTAAACCTAAACCTAACACTCTAACCTAAACCAAAACAGCAAATAACAGAAAGAAAAGCTCACATTGGAGAGGAGGAGGGGGCCGGTGAGGGTGGACGCCGGCGCTGCGGTGCCGGAGAAGGGCCGCGGGGAGGGGGGCGGCGCCGTGGCCTGGCTCACCGGCGTTGAGTCGTCGCGGGGCTCGGCCCAGGGCTCGCCGGCGCTGCGGCGTCGCGGGCACAGGGACCGGCGGCGGTGCTGGGTGCGGGGGCCGGCGGCGGGGCTCGGCGGCATCGGGCGGGGCTCGGCCCAGGGCTCACCGGCGCTGCGGCGTCGCGGGCACAGTGGGTGGGGGCGAGGCGGGTAGCAGGGCCGAAAAAAAACAGACGCATATAACAATAATTGGGTGAAGGCACAGTAGGACGGGTTGAAAATAGGAGGGGTAGTAAGACAGAAAGCGGCGAGAGATGGTGTAGGGGTACGTAAAAGGATGGGGACTAGATGCATGAGAGGCGGCAAGAAGGGCGGAGGAAAGATGGGGCGCCCATAATAAGTGGGAGGGTATAGGAGCTCTTAAAAAAGTGTAAAGGGAGGTTTTGAGAAGGGTTCAGAAGTGGAAGAAGTCAGGGTGAATGTGGACAAGTTATCGGGAGTGAGGAGGGGATCGAAGGGGACTTGAAGAGCAAGGGTGGTAGACGAGTAAATAGCGAGGCTGTGGGACATAAGGAGGGAGTGGGGAAAAAAGAGATGTAAGGGAAGGAAAAGAGTATGGATCCAAGAAATAAGAGGATGTGCATCGGAGGTGAGGGTGGAAGGGAGGGAGGATAGGGGAGAAAGTAAGATGAATTCGACTAGACATGAGAAAACAGATAAGAGGGTGGTATTGTGTATCTTGTGCAGGCTCATTGGCTCGGTGGCCGGGCGAGGCGGCGTCGGGCGGGTTGTGCGGCGGTGGGGTGGGGGTGAGAGAGAAAGATCGAGGGGGAGAGAGAGGGGTGGGGCCGTTACTTAGGCAGCCTCTTTGTCGTCCGCTAGCAGACGGCAAAGAGGTCTGCTAGCAGATGGCAAAGTGGGGTGGGGCCAGCGGGACCCATCTGCTAACGGACCGTTAGTTAGGCATCCTCTTTGCCGTCTGCTAGTGGACGACAAAGAGTCCGAAGCAGACGGCAAAGATCCAGCGGATGGCATCCAGGACATCCAGCTGACCTAGCCCGCTCCACGGTCCAGTGGGGCCCATCTGGGCTCTTTGCCGTCTGATTTCAGGCCCTTTGCCGTCCGCTGGCTGACGGCAAAGAACAGGCTGATGGCAAACTTTATCTTTGCCATCAGCCAGTTCTTTGCCGTCCGTTTTTTGTAAGCGGACGGCAAAGAGCTTCTTTGCCGTCCGCCAGCTGACGGCAAAGAACTGGCAGACGGCAAATTAGCTGATTCCAGTAGTGATTGTCATTGGGAGGAAAGAGTATGCCGAAGAAAAAAATTGTTGAAGTTAAAAGAAATGGAGGAGAGGGGAGAAGCGGAGCGACGGAGGGCGGCGGCCGAGGAGAAGAGGGCGGTGGCCGAGGAGAGGTTGGCGGCGGCCGAGGAGAGAAAGGTTGAACTAGAGGAGAGAAAGGCGACGGACGAAGAGTTCAAGATGGTGGAGGAGAAGGCACACAAGTTTATGTTCATGGTCACAAGTAGCCTTGTCCCAAAGCAAAGGCGTACGTCGAGCTTTGTCGCGATGAAATGATCATGAAGAAGCAAATGCTTATGAGAAGCATGATGGGAGGGGGAATGGGAGGTGCCATGGGAGGAATGGGAGGTGCCATGGGTGGAATCGGAGGAGGAATGGGAGGTGGAATGGTAGGAGGAATGGGAGGTGCCACGGGCGGTGGAATGGGCGGCTACATGAACATGATGGGAGGTGCCACAAATGGTGCATTTGGTGGCAACATGGGAGGTGGCTTCGGTGGCAACATGGATGGTGGCTTCGGTGATATGGGAGGTGGCTTTGGTGGCAACATGGGCGGCATGGGAGGTGGCTTCGGCGGCAACATGAGTGGCATGGGAGGTGGCTTCGGCGGCAACATGAGCGGCATGGGAGGTGGCAATGAAGGTTCTTCCGGTGGAGGTCGCGGCATCGATACTTCAACGCATGAAAACGTCGAAAAAGAAGCCATTGATGATGATGATGCCACCGTCCACAATGTGACTAGTGACAACGGAGAGGACGAAAATTGAGTGCTATGTTCAATGTTTAATTTATGTGCATTTTAATTTGTTGGACCAAAAATTTGTTTGATATGATGCACTTTTGGTTGTAGGATTTCAAACTTTGATGATATGATGCACTTTTGGTTGTAGAAATCTGAAAATATTGCTCTATATGTGATGAGTTTGATGTTGAAATGCAGTTGTACAGCCACTGTGGCTGTACAGTGGCTGTGCACAGTCGCGCGCGGCCGTCGGCCGGTTTTACATCTTCATTTGCATCTCTTATTGGAGTTGAAGTTTTTACATCACAAATATAAATCATCTGTTGGGGTTGGCTTTTTTTTTTGAGATGTAAAAATCACTTTTTGGTGATGTAAATTATACAACATCTAGTTTTACATCTCCAAATTTGCATTATTTATTGGAGATGCTCTAAGGCATAAAATATTGCAAGTTGTTTATGATTGAATTAAAATATATTCAAAGTTCCAACTAAAGGTAACAAGTGGAATTCATTGTAAAAGAAAATACTCTAATGGTTAAAAATAAAATTCACTTGCACACTTGCATGAAAAAAGTGAAAAGAACGTCTCGATTTCGTATTTGAATTTTTTTTTGGGTTCAATCGAGGCATTAAATATGATGATATGGAGTTGTTTAACGAGGCGGCGTTGCACTGACATGGGCATAGCCAAAGTGCTCTTGTCCTCTCTTTCCACTATCCAAAGCCGGACTGTGTGCCGGACAGTGCCCTACTGAACGTTGGGCCTTACCGGAATGAGCCATGGCATGAGAAATGTGATTCTACCGTGCATGGTATATACCATGCATGCATCGGCCATCCAAATGCTTTCGAGATTCGTGCCATCCTCATGAGTTCACGTGTCTAATAAATGTTGCTGCAGTGTATCCTGACAACTATTCTCATGACTATGATCCTCTCGTAACAGTCCTCTTATTTTATTCCACACCCTCCCACCCATCTCCATCTTCTGCATTATTTAATTTGTACTCCGTCCGTAACTTAATACAACAAAGGTAGTAGTAGTAAACTCGAAACAACCATATATATCGAAATAAATATCGGATAAACAAATCTTTTCAACGTGTGTCTTTCTTTTGATGATATCTTCAGTATGTGTTAACATTTCCATATTTTGCAATTTGGAACATAATGAAAAGCTTGATGTGAGACAAGTACAACAATCAGTTTTAAAAGTTCATCATGTTCCAAAATTCGTATATCCAAAATTCAGTGAAATATATTCGTGCCTCATCTTGTTTAAAAGATCTCGTCGCAATGAACCAAAATATACAAACAGATCATAAATTAAAATTGTTGTTCATAATCTATGTGGGTTTAAATTCTTATACTCAACTTAAAATAGAGTTGAGTAGGAGAAAAGAGATATAGGCTGCTAGGTTAGAGTAGGTAGACTATTCACGGTGGCATGACATTTGCCAGGACCATGCACGGGATATCCCATGCATGGTAGATAATCCAGTCTCGCCATGGCATGACATTGGCATAAGCCATAGTAAAAAGTGTTCATCTCCACTCACTACACGAGTAAGTTGTGCGTCCAGGGAGCGTCCAGTCCACTCGGGTCTGTGGCCGCTGTCAGGTGGATCCGGATCCGGGATTACAAACCAGAGGAAGGCGGAGGAGCGATGAGCCAAGGAGCCGGCGGCGGCGGAGAGAGAGCTCTGGCCGTGGTGCCGTTGGTGGCCATCGCCATGGAGACGGATCCGCAGCAGCTCGTGGGCGCAAGGGTGGTGGCCATGCCGGCGACCTGCTGGACTGCCACTCCTGCCGCGTCCCCCTCAAACCCCCCATCTTCAAGGTCAGATGGATCCAAGTTCCTTTCTTTGCAGATCGATTAAATCTTCTCTCCGAGTCTCCATCTTGATTCTTGAATCTCCATGGCGTGAGAGCTCATCCGCTGGATCTTGACGGCAGTGCGACGATGAGCACCTGGTCTGCTCGTCCTGCCGCGGCGTCCACGGCGAGGCCTGCGGCCGCGCCGTCGGCCACTCCGCCCTGGCCGACGCCTTCGCGGCCGCCGCCACGGTGCCGTGCGGCTACGAGAGGTACGGCTGCGACGCGGGCGGCGTCGTGTACCACGAGGCCGCTGACCACCGGCGCGCTTGCCAGCACGCGCCCTGCTACTGCCCGGACCGCGCCGGGGCGGCAGGCATCGCGCGCTGCGGCTTCACCGGTTCCCGCCAGATGCTGTTCGACCACATCTCCGGTCCCGACCACTCTCGCCCCATCCTCGTCGTCCGCTACGGCCAGCCCTGGAACCTCAGCCTGCCGCTGTCCCGCCGCTGGCACGTCCTCGTCGGCGAGGAGGACAAGGCGGCAGCTGCTCCTGGCTCCAACCGGCACCGGAACCTGTTCCTCGTGTCCCTCGGCGAGCGCGGCGCCACCACGGCCGTGTCGCTGGTGTGCGTCAGGGCGGACGGCACCGCGCCGGGGGCGCCGCAGTTCGCGTGCAAGCTCGCCGTGGAGCACTCGGGCGACGGCACGAGGCTGACGTTGGAGTCGCCCCGGGTGAGCAGCAGCTCCCTGGCCGGCGGAGTGCCGGCACCGGGCGAGGTCAAGTGCTTGCCGGTGCCGAAGGATTTTCTGCCCAGCCACAGTGTCCCCCATGGTTTTGGGTACCGCCCGAGAAACCCGGTTACCGGGCGGTTACCGCGTTTCCCAGTACCCCACGAGAAATCAACTTCCCAAGCGAAAAATTCCGAAATTTTGAATTTGAATGAATTTTGAATGGATTTTTGACGAATTTTGTTCGGATTAAAAAAAATTCAAAAATTTCATCCGAAATTTGCTCGGAATTTCACGGTAACCGTGGTAACCGAGTTTCTCGGTGACCCATGAGAAAAAAGTGCCCCTCGGTAACCAAAACCTTGGTGTCCCCCTCACCATCCACATCGAGAAGCTCGCGTCTCCTCCTCCTCCTCCTCTTACTTCTACTCCTCCAACCGCTGCTACCCCTCCTCCTCCTCCTCCTCCTACTTCTACTCTTCCAACCGCCGCCACCACTCCTCCTTGTCCGGCCGCCGCCGTCCTTTCTCTTCCGGCCTCCGCCACCGCCGCAGTCAAGCCGGTAACAACAGATCAAAGCAACAAGAAACGAAAATCTACGAATCCAAGGAAACTGAAGACGATATGTATAAGCGACTTAGTATGACATGGCAATTAGCAAATCAGTGTTTTTTTTTTTTATATCTGAAGTCCATGTCTTTTAATCTGAAGTAACGATACTACCTGCACTTCCTTTGTTGTTGCTGCATGCAGCTCTTGCCTATTATTTCGTGGTTACTGATTCCATACATATATGCTACTACAATTTTAGCACTTTAGATAAATAATGTTAAGAAATTCAAAACTCAGATTTGAAAATTGTCATAACTATCATACATTTTCAGATGCCATTATCCATATTTCATAACAATACAAAATCACATATGGGTGAGTATTTGCCAATTATTCTTGCTAGCAAAGTACCCAAGCGTTACCATGGAACGTCCAAAACATATAGATGCGTTGATTAAATGTATAGGCATTCTATTTCACAGATGTATGTCGAGTGCAACACTTGTCCGCTTTCGCATATGTATAGGCATTCCAACAAATGTCTGCCGTCCATCTCATGCTCTCTAGATTATCTTGTACGCTCTATTCTTCTTTGTCCATTTCTTACTCATCACCCTTTTTTTTGGGTCTTTTATTACTCCTATCTACTTTGTTTTGTGGCCATGTGCTTTCATTCTCCAACCTCGATGAATTTCTGATGTAGTTCTCATCATCTTTGGTGACGCACGGTAGCATATTAGTCGCCTCCCTTTGATGTTATGCCTAAGGGGGGGCATGTACAAACATTAGTGTCTCTCCTTCGCCAACGGCTGAAAATGTCCAACTTCTGCTCGCCTCCGTTGCGCACGGTCATGAAGTACTACGGAGCTAAATTATTCTATCAAATCACTTTGTCGTCCCAACTAAATTCTCAATATGACTTAAAAATATGATAGCATCAATAAAAAAAACTCCATTGTAGTTAATAGCAAATAGTTATGAATGCAAAATTATGACAAGGTGCCAGATACAAGCCCAATGATCGTGTCAAGCAGGAGTGAATCTAGCATCCTTCTAGCTCAAGAAAAAGAAGAAGACAGCGGATTCTACGATTTATTTGTTTTGGATACTTAGGTTCTTTTCGCTTTTCCAGAATAGATAGGAAAAACAGGATTTTACTTTGTTTGAGCGGTTTTTGGGCGTGGGGAACGTTATCGTGAGAACTGTCAAATGGGCCAAGTGAGATGATGCGTGGGGATTGGCGCCGGGGGGGGGGGGGGGGGGTGTGGGTGTTGGAGGGGGGATGAACGACCACCGGCACCAACACCCCTTTAATAGTAAAGAAGATACAAATCCACATCCACAAATGGTTTGTTGCGTTGCCACCAAACAAAAAATGATGTTAAAGTCAACAATCAAAATGTCTTTTTTTTATCTGGATTATTCCTTTGCACTGCATGTCTCTTCTTCACGTTTACCTCTCAAGAAGATGTCATCTTTCTACCGCTACCTCTTAGCATCAACTTTATCTCTGACTCTGCGGTCGTTGCACCGCCGCTTTCCTCTGGTGTCGTCCCACCCCGTGTCACACCACCGTAATGTGTGTATTTTCTGTAATGACGCGTAGTTTACTAAGACGGGAAAGATAGTTTTTGAAACATTGATCGTGCATCGTTGCATTCTTACTTGTGAAATTCACAATGTTCAAAAATCAGCCGATTAATCAGTTAATTGGTCGATTAATAGTTGCTCGGTGGGTCACCGAGCAGCCGATTAATTGATTAACCGGCCAGTTAACCAATTAATCAACCGATTAACTGGCCAATTCATCGATTAATCCCCTACTCCCCATCCGACCGAGCAGTTACCGGTTAACAATTTCCTGAACATTGGAAATTCGGGGTAAATTTAAAATTTTGACCTTTACAAACCATGTCTTGCATATGATTGTGTGTTTACATTATTGTTTTGTGTAAAAGTAGGAAGAATTTAAAACCTTTATTTAATTAATCATTAACTATTTAGTTATGATTTGGTAGATTATTTTTAACACATGAATACATAAATATGGAAACCATAAGGTCTAAAGTGCATAATACACCTGCATTCGAATCCAAATCATAACTTATTAAGTAAATCAATTCGAATAAAACAGAACTTGTTCGCATTACGTTAAAGAGATCAACGTACAATAATAAAATTAGAGATGAACATTTCACAACTTATATGTTCATGCTTCGATGAATTCAAACATTGCCCTTAGAAATTTTCGCATGATCCTTGCTAAAATATTAGAAATCAGACAATTGGGATAAGAGGATAAATATGATATACTCAATTGCATAATGACCAATCACATATAATTCACAATCAATGAGTTTCCTACCATTTGAATCCAAGTTCAAATCTAATACATATAAGTCCAAGTCATATCCGAATACAAAGTTACAAATGATTTAAATAATGAATGTTTACAAGTCCACCATTTGGATTCAAACCCATAAACTACAACAAGACTTGGAAAGAATATTACACATGTCCAAAAGATTACTACAAAATGGGATACATGTTAAAAAAGATATTACAAACCTTAGAAAAACATTACAAATGTCATAAGAATATTACAAAGAAGAATATATATTACAAAGAAATATACACATAAATATTACAAGTGTGACATACAAAAAGATCAAAATAAGAACCGTAAAACTAAGTCTTAATCATCCTCTTTTCTTCATATTCTTCTTTTCAAATCCTCAAACCTACAAATTACAACGACACTAAAACAAGACAAAGAAGTTGGTTTAGTTGTTAGACAATTCGGAGATGCGATATTTGTCTAGGAGTTCAACCTTATGGAAACCGGGAACTAGTTCGATTCCTAAGTAAATAGAGAGCATGATAGTCATCTTGAAGGCAACAATAGGCAACTTAGTGATCGAAGGCATCGTGATGCAACTTAGACAACGACAAGCAACAGAAGTTTATTTCATGATTGAAGGCAACCGAAAGTGACATAGGCGACATTGACCCTCCCTAAAATTTGGTTAAGCTCCATAGTTATTCAAAGACAACATTTGAGTAATTATTTGGGGTTTACTTTTCATGTTGGAATCCAACCAAACCCTTTCAGTCACAAATCCCATGCATTTCGAATTATACAAACCAGCCAAGCCATTGGGACAATAAGCATCAATTTAGGCAACAAGAACAATAGTAGAAGCAAGATAATGACCAACCCATGCTACTAGGGCAGCAATAAGAATATCTCTAATGCCTCATCTATCTTCAAGGATAAGTCAACCTTGGATGGATGAATATGCCACATAGGATGATTATCCACTAAAGAAAATATCAATCAATGGTCATCCTCCAATGCCGCCTAGCAGCTTAACTGGATTCCTATCAAGAGGAGAGTGACAACCAACCATGAAGTGTGGCAGCGCCACATTAATCAGAAAATGAGAGTTGACACCCAGCCATCTTATTTGTCAACACCAAACAAATCCAAAATTGACGAGATGACACAAGCTGCTGCTCATCAAGCAAGAACACGAGTCAGCACGTGAGGTCTCACCTGGCCATGAAGAGGAAAAGACTGTAAATAGGACCCCAAGCCATAGGAAGAGGCATCATACACCACTGGTACATTAGGACCCTGGGCAAGGACCACCATCACTAGTAGAG
Source organism: Thinopyrum elongatum (assembly GCA_011799875.1). Taxonomy (NCBI): domain Eukaryota; kingdom Viridiplantae; phylum Streptophyta; class Magnoliopsida; order Poales; family Poaceae; genus Thinopyrum; species Thinopyrum elongatum. The sequence continues at coordinate 636,520,508 of CM022299.1, read as the reverse complement.
TAGGAGCAAGAAGCAGCAGCTAGGAGGTGGCGGCTAACCACAAGAAGCAGGTTGTTTGGATATTCCGTAGAACAAGCTTTAGAAGGCAAAAAGGTAGTAGTAGAAAGAGAGGAGAGGAGAGTAGTTTCGAGTTGAGTGAAAGAATTCACTTCTAAAAGAAAAGGAATAATGCCCAACCTAGGCAAATGACTTGATCAAAAACTAGAATTTGTTCCTATCAGATTGGATAGAAGGGAAAGACTGGAGCAATAAGAAGTTAAAATAGGTTGGTTACAAATCTATCTCAAGCACTAGCATCACACATACACTAGAACAAACCAAATATAACATATCTGCTCCTAAACAGCACAAAAATAGTTTAAAAGGGCCCATCAATTCTATCCCTACCAATTTCACCTGGCATTGAGCATACTAGCCGTGCCATGCGCGGCGGCAGGCACGCGCTTCGCCGGTGAAGTTTAGTGTAGTTTCTCGTTTAATGTCTGAGTGTGGTGTTGTTTGGTACATGGACGCTTAGTACGGTGTCATGAGCCTCCTTTTGTAGTTATGGTGTGTCGATCAAGGCAGGTCTTTGTTTGGAGTGTTTTAGAAAAGGCCACAACCCATTTAATCGAGATATTTTGATTAGTTTTCGGCCAATTCTTTTAGTTAACTGGTCACTACTTTTCTTCACAATGAAAAGGCAGAGCTCCTGCCGATTGCTCTAAAAAAAATCATCACTGATTTGATGTCACCTCATATGGCCAGAGTATCCCATACAAAATTAGAAGAATGCCTTCTCTATAAAAAAAAGGGCAGCCAGGTGCACGTAGCTCCCGCTTGCGCTGGGTCCGGGGAAGGGTCCGACCACTTTGGGTCTATAGTACGCAGTCTTTCCCTACATTTCTGCAAGAGGTTGTTTCCAGGATTCGAACACGTGACCTCATGGTCACAAGGCAACAGCTTTACTGCTGAGCCAAGGCTCCCCTTCGAATGCCTTCTCTATAAGAAACTAAAATAAGATCACCCAATTCAGCATTATATTGCTAACCACATGTAAGTATTTGACAGTAGATCTTAGAAGAGGATAGAGAAGCACATAAATTTTCTAAAGGGAAGAACAGGTAAACAGTGCTAACTATGGCTCTCTTACAACGACAACAACATAATGGAAAAATAAATAGGTTCTAAATTGTTGATGGACAAATATTTTTCTTACGTACTTAGTAGTCAAAAAAGAAGAAAAGAATGCCATGGAATGTGGACTCACTTCTTTTGATACCCTCGTATATAAGCATAAATCAAGGAATCATCTAACACCTGTCACTACACCTACATCCCTCCCTTGAAATTAATCTGATGATTGATATTGTTCTCACTTCAACTGGCCTTTCGAAGCAATAAACAATAGTGGGCTTTTCACTGAAGTTGTTCTTGTAAAACCTATCATATTGTCGTTCTTTCAGCTTAACTGTATACAAAGTTACAAACTTGTAAACAGTAGTGACATTTTCACTGGCATCTTGAAGCAATAGAAGGGAGATGACAGCGTAGCACAGAGACACTAGGAGCATACCACCTTTGATTTTCAAAACTCAAATGTAATTATTAAGAAAGAATATATATACATATGCTTAAATTACCAGGACTTCTTAAGAATAGGAGCAGAAGGAAATACAAACTATTTTTGTTGTCTTCAATGTAGATAAACCTTAATAGCATCTGTTATAGGTTCAACACTAACAAAATGAGATTTCTATGCTGTAATATCTGAACTACTCCCTCCGTTCACTATGATAAGATGTTTTGGATATTTTAATATGGACTACATACGGATTGAAATGAGTGAACAAACAACCTAAAACACGTCTACATACATCTGATTTAGAAAGAAGTTAGATTATCTTATAATAGTGAACGGAGGGAGTACATTCAAGTGCTATGCGATTATTGTAAATGGATGCAAATATATCTGAAACACAATTATTTATTGCAGTTTTGTTAGTTACAGTGTGGGATGGACATCATCGTACATGAACAAAACTTGGATTGCTAATTGTCTCCTCCCCAGATCTACAGGAACCGAATCACATTTGAATTTACAGTGCGGGGTGCAGATCATTTGGGCACCATATTTACAGAGGAACAACCAGCCTTTCATCAATTATTGTGTCGGCACACAAAGATGGCCTGACCAGAATTTTAAACCATGCTTTGGCTGCTGGACCTGCAGGTACATACACTTTCCTTTTCTTGCACGAACTTGTTGAACGCAACAAATAAACATAAGGAAATTGAACCCTTACAATGCATGTCATAAATGACATTTTGTTGGCGCAAAATCGAACATGATGAACATTGACCGTTGAGTCGACTGTATATGATGCCAATTGCATATTTCAAAAATACAATGACCATTATACCCAGGACAAATGCCCAACATCTGAAAACAAACAAGAAGTATATAACCAAATTGAGGAAGTTTGCTTTACGACCATAAAGGAATGTTGCCCTCTCACGCGAATATGCCGCCCCCAAAACATCTCCTTCCACTTGGGCCCCGAACATGGCTCTCTGAAACACATGTTCATAGAGCAATACCGAAAAGTAAGCTCAACTTCAGATCGCATTCAAGCTAAATCAATCTCTACGTTGTTTGATCTATTCTAGAAAACAAAACGAATGGAAGAACAGGGCCAAGAAGGGGATAGGAATCGATCATCTCGTCCTGAACACTCACCTCTTGTTTACCTAGTTGGGGTGGCGTGCTGACGATGGTGTCGCTCGGATGACTGCCTTCAGTTATAACCCAACTCAACTTCACTCTCAAGTTATGGATATCATGTACCCAATCATCGTACACACCCAGGTCCCTGAAATATACATGTCCCCTCCTCGCCAGGAAGGCCCAAAAATAGCTCACAAATTTGAGAATAAAGATTTGTCTCCAGAAATAGTCTTACTTATTATTCGGACTCAAAAGGGGCCTCAGCTTATTCCACCTAATTTTCTCTCCTGAGAAATTCATAATGGCATTGCAAATGACACTTTCAAAGAGAAATTTAATTCACCTTATCATGTAAAGTATGCTTATTCACTGGATGTAAAAAAGTATGCACCTAAATCGTAAACTGAATCGAATATTGCTGACGATTCCAACTTCAAGTTATCTATCCAGTTGACAGTAAGGGCCTCAACTTTATGGAGATGTGGATAAAATCGCTAGCGTCCATATACACGCACACACTTCTATAGTTTTGACCCGTTCAGCTTAGATATGCACTGTTATGGTTAAGCTGACAAAAAAGCATATGGTACACAACCTGTTGTTGCGCCAAAATTAAGGGGAAAAAACCGAACCCACAGCACGGCAAGAACAGTGAGGATCTAGTCGTGATCAGCTGAGTGCAAAGCCAAATGAGTTACATTAAATCTGATGAATTCGTAGTGAAGTGTGGACAAAAAGTGTCACTTGTTGATGCCCTCAGCTTTCATATCAAACCTACTACCTCTGCTATGTTCTACTTAATACATCATTCGAGATCACCAACGAACTAAAACAGCAAAGACACATACCATAGATATATATATTTCAACTGATCAAGTATAACAGTTAAATGCTACACGAAATAGATCATTACAGAATCAAAATAGCAAGGACACGTTCCATAGATAGATAGTCACCAAGTAGAGTCACTTGTTAGCGTCATATGGCGCATGTTTGGTAGACGACAGTGTGTCTAAGTGGTTACCTGATGTACCAGACTTCATAGTGGCAGCGGCTGCTAGCGATTTAGCCGGCCCGTCAAATGTAGTGGAAGATGTGCATTGCACTTGAAAAAAGAAGTACAATGCATCACTTGGTGAAACAAAGATGGGTACCAACAAACCATACAATCTTGCAAATGTGTTGAACAATTAGTCAAATCCATACATGCAGAACATTGTGACAAAGAGGATTTTCATCTTTCAGACTTTTTTGCAGAGCCCGCGCAAGCTGTACATCTTCTTCTAAATGATCAATTCATCAATACGTGGTTCACATAAAAAAAGAAACCGACAGAACATTAAAATGATGCTTTCTATCAACTCTTCATATTTTTTAGATCCTCATTAACCTAGAACTGTTATTCCAAGATAAGAAATTTAATGACTCATGCAACCAAGCAACATAATCAAAATTAGAGATTATCAGAATTGGTTTAGATTGGATAATTCAAAAAAATGGCCTTTCCCTTGTTTGATCTTTCTCTGAAAAGAATAATCAATAGTACGATCTATGTCTTCATTATCACTGACATGCGTACTACCATACAATGATTAGCTACAGTGAACTGCAACATCCCGTGACTTGTACCACAACAGGGGAAATTGCAGGAAACTCTAATGAATTGCTCAAAAAATGGATCTCTAAATAAGATGGTACCATTTGCTGCATGAAGCTAAAGAAAGTCTAACTTGCAGATTTAGGTACCTAACATTCATGAAGAAACTTGTAACTTTCTTCATAAAGCTTTCTATAGAAACATCTTTGTTTGCATGAAGACACCAGTGCAGCAAAAGTTAGTCTAAGAGCCGCAAAGAGTAACGACTGAAGTAACTCAGGAAAACATAAATTTACTTAATCCCTCCAGCTTGTTAAGTAAAAAAAGGCATACTCCTGATGTAACACCGAACATCATTTAACTATAAATCTCATCCCAAAAGAAATATACCATTTTGGCATACACAAACACAGATCAATAACTTCAGAAAAAATAAAGGTCAATACAGGAAAAAAATAGTTCAATTAACTTGGAAGAAGAACTACTAGAATGCAAGCCTAAACATCTGTAGGAACGGTTGTGTGGTCTCATGTTGGATCTCTAAATAAGATGGTACATTTGCTACCGCCAAAGGGGGCCCCCCTTCCCAACACTTTCCACACAAAGAGAGAGAGGGGGGGGGGGCCTCCAACACATCCCACAAAAGGGGGAGGGCTGTCCCCCAAAAGAGAAACTCCCCCCAAACACTTCGTCCTTTGTGTGTGGTGCTCCTTGGGGCCTTCCGGAAAATTCCGGGAGGTCCCAAAACCTTTTCTAAACCCTCAAAAAAATTCCGGACGCACTCTGAAACTTTTCCGGCTTGATGATTTTTGTGGTTTTCTCAGAAATTTTTTCGGTTACTTTGCAACACTTTCGGTTTTCTCTCCGAAATATTTTCAACGTCTCCAAAACTTTCCCGGTGACTTTCTCTCAAGCTCCTAACCTCCTAATACTCAGCAGATAGATGACCCTTAGGCATGTGACCCTGTAGATTCGGTGAAGTATAGACATGACTGATACGTCTCCAACGTATCTATTATTTTTGCTTGTTCCATGCTATGATATTATTATTCTTGGATGTTTTATTCTCATTTTATACACATTTATATCATTTTTGGGGACTAACCTATTAACTTAGTGCCAAGTGCCAGTTCCTGTTTTCTGCCCTGTTTTTGTTTCGCAGGAAATCAATATCAGATAAGATCAAATCGTCCCGAAACTTTTTGAGGATTTTTTATTGAAGATAAGGATCACCTAGAACTTGGAGGCTACGGAAGATCAAGCCGGAGGGCCCCACACAACACCAGGGCGCGCCCCGGGGGGGGGGGGGGGCGCCTCGGTGCTGTGTGGGGCCCTCCATGCTCCAACAGAACTACCTCCACCTCTATAAATTCCCAAATATTCCAAAACCCTACATGGAGTCCACGAAATACTTTTTCCGCCACCGCAAGCCTCTGTCCTCACCAGATCCCATCTGGAGGACTTTTTCGGTACTCTGCCGGAGGGGGAACTCATCACGGAGCGGCTCTACATCATCCTTGCCGCCTCTCCGATGATGCGTGAGTAGTTCACCACAGACCTACGGGCCCGTACACTACTGGAATCTGGTAATTAGCCGTCTGCCACCTCTTTGCCGTCCGCCAGCTGACGGCAAAGAGCCTCTTAGCCGTCCGCTTCCACAAAGCGGACGGCAAAGAAAGTGCCGATGGCAAAAAGTCTATTTGCCGTCCGCTGTTTCTTTGCCGTCAGCCAGCTGACGGCAAAGAGCTAGAAGGCAGACGGCAAAGGGCCAGGTGGGCCCCACGGGGCACGGCGTGGCTAGGTCAGGTTCTTTGCTGTCCGCGAGCGGACGGCAAAGAGGAGACGTGGGCTAGCCCTAAATGGCCGCCCTCTTTGCCGTCTGCTAGCAGACGGCAAAGAAGGCCCACTTAACCGGCCGAGCCGTCTCCCCTCTCTCTCTCTTTCTCTGTTTCCCTCCCGCGCGCCCGCCTCTCTCCTCCCCCGCTGCTCCGCCCCCACCGCCCGCCAGCCCCGCCCCCACCGCCGTCCAGCCCTCCCTACCCCGCGCCCCGTCGCCCCGCCGCGCCCCGTCGCCGGAGAGGCCTGCGCTGGGCCGCCCCGGTGCCGGACCCCTCCCCGCGGCCCTATGTCGCCCCGCCCCGCTGCCGCCCTCCTCCCCGTGGCCCCTGCGCCGCCCCGCCCCACCGGCCGACCTCGCCCTCCACCGGCGATCCCTTGCAGGTTTGTTCTTCCCCCCTTTTTTTAGTTTTGTTTTTTTAGTTTCTTCTAGTTTAGTTTCTGTTTTAGTTTTAGTTTAGTTTTATTTTCAGTTTAGTTTTAGTTTTAGTTTATTTTAGATTAGTTTTAGTTTTAGTTTAGAAGAAGAAGAGGAGTAGAAGGAGGAGGAGGAGGGAGGAAGAGGAGGAGGAGAAGAAGAAGAAGAAGAAGAAGAAGAAGAAGAAGAAGAAGAAGAAAAAGAAGAGAAGAAGGAAAGGAAAAAAGAGGGCGCCCGGGGACGAGTGGGTTAGGGGTTCCTCGGTGTCGATGGAACCCTAAATAGCAAGTATCGTCGGTGCGAGATACATGTGGCCGTCGCAGTCGAACACTACATACATGTCCCACAAGTGACACCGACGTCCGGCGTCCCAAAGCAACTGTTCTCGGCGTCGATGGCGGTCAAACACCATCGCGAATTTGCCTGGCAGCTTCTGCGATGACGATTAAAAGGCAAGTGTTGAAACTTGAAACACCCAAACTGACTCAAGTCGGTTTGGTTGTTTGAAATTTCAAAACTTGGCTTTAATCCTCATCGCAGAGGCTGCCAGACAAGTTCGCGATGGTGTTCGACCGTCATCGACCACCAGAACTATTGTTGCCGGACGCCGGGCGCCGGCTTCACTTGTGGAATGTGGATCTAGTGTTCAATGCCGAGCGCCACATGTATCTCGCATCGATGATACTTGCTATTTAGGGTTCCATCGACGCCAATGACCCCCTAACCCGCTCTGTTCCGGTCTTCGTGCCGATGAAACTTGCTAGCTATAGGTGTCAATCATCAGTATGCGTAACCACTATGCGTCTCCCGTTCGAAAGGGTTACATCTATAAATATGCATGCATTTGCATATTTATAATCGTGATTCTTTCGAATTGTCCAACGTTATCCATGGACAGCCCGAGTATGTGTAGATTGGGTTCGTTTTCCCATATGCTCAGCTTCGGATCCGATGCAGAATTTCGTCAGTGCCTCCCTGTTGTTCTCCGGGTACACATTCTCTCTGCTTATTGCCGAGACATGTATCAGGAAAACAGCGGGGAGGTGCTGCCGAAATTTTGCGTCGGATCCGGAGCAGAGCATGGGAAAACGAACCCGATCTACACATACTCGGGTGGGATTATGACCTATCTTTACCTATTAGCGTGTAGATTGCATGGACGTAATAAAACTGACAAACTCCATTAACTGATGGATATGGTTTGCTTAATTATGTATATATTTCTTGTGTGTCCAGTAGGAAGTCAATATGAGTGATCGTGCATGGATGTACACCGGTTACACTTGTCAGAAAGTTTGGACCGAGGAATGGTTAACAAAAACCAAGGGGTTTGTTAGAGCCGCATTTGCAAATGGCCAGGAATTTAGCTGGTGCCCCTGTGCCCATTGCGACAACTATAACAAGAGGGACGAGCTTGAAATGAGTAAAGACCTGCAGAAGTTTGGTTTTACGCCTGGTTACACGGTCTGGACATTACATGGTGAGTCTGCCCAACGTGCCAGAGCCGAGGTTCATCGTCGCACCGACGAGCATGGTACCGGGACCGCAGACATGGTGCAAGACTTTGACGATGCTCTGGACTCGGACGAGGAGATGGAGGAATCTGCAAAGTCCTTCACTGAAATGTTGGAGTCCTCAAAACGTCCTCTCCACGAGCACACTGAGCTTTGTCAGCTGGATGCCATCTCACAAATAATGGCTTTGAAGGCTCAATTCAACTTGGGCAGAGAATGCTACGACGCGATGATGACACTATTCGGACGATTTCTACCCAAAGGCCATGTGCTACCTCCAAACCTGTACCAGTCAGACAAAATCCTCCGTGCTCTTAAGATGCCCTATGAGAAGATACATGCCTGTGAGAAAGGTTGTGTCTTATTTAGGCTTCAGTATGAGGACTTAAACTATTGTCCCATTTGCAATTCTTCCAGGTATGTTGTGGTAGACAACGGTATGGGTGAGAAGACGCAGACCAAAATACCCGTTAATGTTCTTCGGTATATGCCAATCGTACCAAGACTTCAACGTCTTTTCATGGTCGAAGAGACGGCCAGACAGATGACATGGCACAAAACGGGCAAAAGAACCGAACTAGATGCAGATGGGAATGTGATGATGGTGCACACATCGGATGGTGAAGCGTGGAAGCGCTTCGATGCATTACATAAGGAAAAAAGGGTAGATCCAAGGCATCCTCGAGTCGCCGTCAGCACAGATGGGTTCAGTGTGTTTGGTCAGATGGCAGCCCCATACAGCTGTTGGCCCGTGTTTGTCATTCCACTCCATCTCCCCCCCCGGGCAGATTATGCAACGAAAGAATATTTTCCTGACGTTGATAATTCCAGGGCCCAACTATCCGAGGAAGAATATGAATGTGTACATGCGGACCATTTCGCTGTATCTCTTCAACAACCTAACAGAAGTGCGGCCGTACATCGAGTAAGATCTCGGTACATTGTGTCACAACTTCTAATTCCTTTGAACTTCTCTGATTCCTGGATTTTTGATGCAGTCGATACGTCGCCATATTCTCGTATGGAGCGGTTATCCAAAAGGATTCCGTCGAAGAGTATGAGCTTCTGGCAAAACAAGGAGCCGAATTTCCCGGTTTCATCTCTTGGTTCAAAAAAACAGTAATTTCCATTAGACCCTTTTTTTTCTTTGGCTAATTTGCGACTAATGCAACAATCCTTTCGTATTAAACTTGTAGGCTAATTCAGAGATTATGGATGCCGAATTGAGACAAGTAGCTAATGGTTTTGACTATAAGGTCCGTTCATTTGACAAATACGACATCAACGGGTATCGCTTTCGTACCTATGACAAAGAGCTGTCTATGGCCGACCGAAAGTCTACAAATTGTTGTGTCTCTGCTATCGGCGAAGGATGTATCGAGTATTATGGAAGAGTTGAAGCAATTTATGAACTTGAATTCTATGGTGAAAACCCACCAAATGTCGTAGTCTTCAGATGTTATTGGTTCTAGCCGAGGGAGACTAGAAGGACTCATGAACATATAGGGCTAGTCGAAATCAAACAAAGCACCCATTTGGATGTTCCCGATGTCTATATTACGGCTCAACAGGCAACCCAAGTTTTCTATCTACCGTGGGCCTGTCAAAGTGATCCAAATCTCAGTGGTTGGGACGTCGTTTATGAAGTGCCGCCACGTGTTAGACCAACTCCCCCCAATGAAAAGGATTATGAACCTCACATTAACCAAGACACATATGACGAAGGAGAATTCTTCCAAGAAACACGTCTTTCCAAAAAATGTTTCAAGAACCGCTCTACTCCACCCCAGAACATTGGAGTAGACAACGATAGTGAATCCGACTTCACCCCTGAGTTGGAACAAGAAGAGCCGGAAGAAGAAGAAGTTACTGCTGCAGATGACCTGTCAATGCTTGAACGATTACGTAAAGGTGGCCTTCCACATGATGATGCATTTATTAATGATGATGATGAGCACGTCATTACCGATAGTGATGATGATGATGCTTTTATTAATGATGATGACGAGCACGTCATTACCGATAATGATTATTAGGTATTCAAATTTTTATGTTGTACTTGATTTATATAGTTATTTGTATGATTGTATGATTTATATAATTGGTATTTATAATTTTCTTACTTTGTATGATTGTTTCTTATACATAGTGCCATGGTCTTGATTTCTGTCCCGGTTGGCCCTCGCCCGCTTTATGATTCGGATGTGGTAAATTCTCTTTCATAACTATTTGTTGCATTTCGCATTTATGCAAATTATGGCCATCAAGTTGACATAGAGATATTTTAATCTAGGAGGTATGTGAACCGGAATTTGAAACAGACCCTCTTGTCGAGAAGTTAAATTTAGTTGAAAAAGAAAATGAGTATTTGAAAGAAAAAATTAAAAGAATTGAAGAAGAGAAGATGACATTGGAGTTGTATGTTGCCGATGCCATCGATGATCACAAGATGAAGATGAATGCAATGCGCTTGAAGATGAATGCAATGCGCTTGAAGATGGATGCAATGCGCCTGAAGCTTAAGAAGATTAGAAAATATGCCATTGATAATGAGGCTTGGTATCATTATGCCGTTGGATCAATTGTTACCTTAGTTGCGATCTTCATCACATTTGTTGTGATGAGGGTAAGTTTTCTCTAGTGTTTTGCTTTACAAATGGATACTTAGCTTATTTTCCTCCTAAATGGCATAATTACCTAAGTTAGATAAAAAAATGACATAATAACCTTACTAAGCTCCAAAATGACCTATTTACCTACCTTAGCTCTAAAATGACCTACACTTAGCATTTTTACCTAGCTTAGCAATAAAATGGACATTTTACCTACCTTAGTTAGAAGAATAAGAGATAAAGAAGAGGAGAGAGAAAAAGAAAGAGAAGAAAAAAATCTTCTTCTTCTTCTAACTAGTCTTCTTCTCTTCTTCTAACTAGTCTTCTTCTTCTTCTTCTCTTATAACTAGTATTCTTCTTCTTCTTCTTCTAACTAGTTCTTTCTTCTTCTCATAACTAGCCCTCTTCTTCTTCTTCTTTCTAACTGTCTTCTTCTTCTTCTTTTCTTCTTTTTATAACTAGTCTTCTCTCTTTTCTTCTTCTAACTTTCATTTTCCCAATGGGGTGCGGATTTGCTTTACATGAGGAAGCTTGGATTCATGGAGTGTACTATTCTTGTGGTGCTTCCTTGTTGTTTATGAAAACTTGTTTGGATATGTATGTCTATATGGATATGTTGTTGGAAACTTGTTTCTGGTTATGTATATATGGATATGTTGGACTTTGTTGAACTATGTTGTTGGATTGGATGCAATATGTTGTTGGACATGTTGTTGGACATGCTGGATATGTATGCATGTATATCTGTGTTTGAAACCATGTCTAATTAATGGGATTTAAATAAAAATAGGGGATATATAGCCTCTTTGCCGTCCGCTAGCAGACGGCAAAGAGGACACGTGGTAGTCACCTGTGCAAACTGGGAAAACTGGCTGCCTATTTGGTCATTTTGCCGTCTGCTGGCGGACGGCAAAGTGACCATCTATGCCGTCTGCCAGCAGACGGCAATGATTCAAACCTCTTTGCCGTCTGCTGGCGGACGGCATATCTGGACACGTGGCAGCTTCCCAATGCTGCCTAGCTGGGCTCTTTGCCGTCCGCTGGCAGACGGCAAAGAGCGCCGTTAACCCCCTAACGGCTCTGACGCCACCGCACTGCCGTCAGCTTTCTTTGCCGTCTGCTGGCCTCGGATGGCGGACGGCGTAATCCTTTGCCGTCTGTTTCTAAGAAGCGGACGGCAAAGAAGGCCTTTGCTGGCAGGCTTTCATCCGGACAGTTTGCCGTCCGCTAGCGGACGGCAAAGATGTTTACCGTCCGTGATCCATGCCTATGCCGTCCGCCATGGCGGACGGCAAAGAAGCTGATTCCAGTAGTGGTAGGTAGTAGCTAGATGGATCTCTCTCTCTCTCTCTCTTTGTATCTCAATACAATGGTCTCCATGATCTTCATGGAGATCCATCCGATGTAATGACTTTACGTGGTGTGTTTGTTGATATCCGATGAATTATGAGTTTATGATCAGATCTATCCTTGTTTTACTTGAGTTCTTTGCTGATCTCTTTTATGCATGATTTAGTATAGTCTTGTATTTCTTCTCCGAAGTTTTGGTTTGGTTTGGCCAACTATATTAGATCTTCTTGCAATGGGGAGAGGTGATCGGTAATGGGTTCAATCTTGCGGTGTTCAGTCCTCGTGACAGAAGGGGAGTTGATACGCTTGTGTTGTTGCTATTAAGGATAACAAGTTGGGAAGAATTCTTATATGCTTTTGTCTTGACTACATCATGTCATCGTTATTAATGCATTACTTCATTCTTATGAACTTAATACACTAGATGCATGCTGGATAGCGGTCGATGTGTGAAGTAATAGTAGTAGATGCAGGCAGGAGTCGGTCTACTTGATTTGGATGTGATACCTATATCATGATCATTGCCTTGGATAGCGTCATAATTATTTGCTCTTCTATCAATTGCTCAACAGTAATTTGTTTACCCACCGTATGCTATTTTCTTGAGAGAGATGCCACTAGTGAATCCTATGCCCCCCGGGTATACTTTTACTATAAGATCAATTCCGTTTACTTACTCAAAAATACCAAAAATACTTGCTGCACTTTTTTATCTTTTATTTATTTATCAATCTATCATATACCGTTTAATCTCGTTACTTGACCGCCGAGAGATTGTCAACCTCTCGTTTGCGTTGGGTGCGAAGGTTTGTGTTTTGTGTGTAGGTGCTGTTTACGTGGTGTTGCTTGGTTCTCCTACTGGATTGACAACCTTGGTTTCTTAACTGAGGGAAATACTTACTCTACTGTGCTTCATCATCCTATCCTCTTCGGGGATAAAAATCCAACGCAGTCTACAAGTAGCAGGAAGAATTTCTGGCGCCGTTACCGGGGAGACATCATCAACATTACCAAGTACCTATACTCTCAACTCTCATCTTTGCATTTACTTTATTTGCCATTTGCCTATCGTTTTCCTCTACCCCACTTCTAAAAAATTTACAAAAATATTTGCCTTTTCTTTTGCCACTTTTATTTGCCTCTATTTGTTCGCCGTTTTTCCGTTTGCTTTTGTTTGATTGCTCTCTTTTTGCGTAGACATCATATCTCAAGAAAACACCAAGTTGTGTGATTTTTTCAATACCAATAACAATGATTTTATTAGCACTCCTATTGCTCCTCCCGCCAATAGTGCGGAGTCTTTTGATATAAATGCCGCTTTATTGAATCTTGTAATGAAAGATCAATTTTCTGGAAGTCCTAATGAGGATGCGGCATCACATCTCAACACTTTTGTTGAGTTGTGTGACATCCAAAAGAAAAAAGATGTGGACAATGATATTGTCAAGTTGAAACTTTTTCCGTTTTCTTTGCGAGATCGTGCGAAAATTTGGTTTTCTTCTTTGCCTTGCAATAGCATCGATTCTTGGGATAGATGCAAAGATGCTTTTATTACTAAGTATTTTCCTCCAGCAAAAATCATCTCTCTCCGTAACCAGATTATGAATTTTAAGCAACTTGAACATGAACATGTTGTGCAAACTTGGGAGAGAATGAAATTGATGCTGAGAAATAGCCGTACTCATGGCTTGAACTTGTGGATGATTATCCAAAAAATTTATGCTGGCTTGAATTTTGTTTCTCGAAATCTTTTGGATTCCGCCGCCGGTGGAACTTTTATGGAGATTACTTTGGGTGATGCTACTAAATTGCTTGACAATATTATGGCTAACTACTCCCAATGGCATACCGAAAGGGCACCTACAACCAAAAAGGTGAATGTCGTTGAGGAGATTAGCTTGTTGAGTGAAAAGGTTGATGCTCTTGTGAGCTTGGTTTCTAGTAAGAATGCTTCTATTGATCCTAATGATTTGCCTTTGTCTACTTTGATTGAACAAAATAGTGATCCTATTGATGTGAATTTTATTTCTCGTAGTAACTTCAATAATAATGCTTATAGAGGAAATTTTAATCCTAGGCCATATCCTGGAAATAACTCTAATGTTTTTGGCAATCCTTATGGTAATTCTTCCCATAATAACCAAAAGATGTCCTATGATTTTGAGAATAGTATTAAGGAATTTATCAATGCTCAAAAAGTTTTCAACACTTCTATGGAAGAAAAGTTGAATAAGATTGATGATTTGACTAAGAGTGTTGATAGACTTTCTCTTGATGTTGAAAATCTTAAGGCAAAATCATTGCCTCCTAGAGTTGATATTAATGAATCTATTAAAGCTATGTATGTTTCTATTAATGAAAGTAAGAAGAGAACCGCTATGTTGAACGCTAAGCGGGAATTGCTTGAAAAAAATCTCTCTTACAAATTTTCGTAGCAATAAAGATGAGCATGTTAAGATGATTGGTGTGCCTTCTATTGATTCTTTGTTTAGTAATATTAATCTTGTTGAAAAGGAGACTGAAGAAGAGTCAACTTTAGATAGATGGTGTCTCCATGATTCGGAGGGTGAAACTCTAGTTGCTAAAAATGATAAAAGTGGGTTTGAAGAGGTCAAAACTTTAGCTAGTGATGCACCCACTATTTTGGATTACAAGGACTTTAATTATGATAGTTGCTCTTTGGTTGAATGTATTTCTATGTTGCAATCTATGTTGAACTCACCAAATGCTTATGAACAAAATAAGGCTTTTACTAAACATATCGTGGAAGCCTTAATGAAAACTTTGCAAGAAAAACTTGAGTTAGAGATTTCTATTCCTAGAAAATTATATTATGAGTGGGAACCTACTATTAAAGTTAAGATTAAATTTTTTTGAGTGCTATGCTTTGTGTGATTTGGGTGCAAATGTTTCTACTATACCGAAGTCTCTTTGTGATGTTCTCGGTTTTACCAATTTGGATGAGTGTTCTCTTAATTTGCACTTGGCGGATTCTACTATTAAAAAGCCATTGGGGAGGATCAATGATGTTCTTGTTGTTGCAAATAGGAACTATGTACCCGTGGACTTTATTGTTCTTGATATAGATTGCAATCCGTCTTGCCCTTTGATTCTTGGTAGACCGTTTTTACGCACCATTGGTGCGGTGATTGATATGAAAGTGGGAAATATTAAGTTTCAGTTTCCTTTGAAAAAAGGCATGGAACACTTCCCAAGGACCAAGATTAAACCGCCCTATGAATCCATTATGAGGGCTACCTATGGATTGAAGTCCAAGGATGACAACACTTGATGTGTTGCGTTATGCCTAGCTAGGGGCGTAAAACGATAGCGCTTGTTGGTAGGCAACCCAACGAATAAAATAATTTTTTAATTTTCGTTTCTGTTCCTGTTATTTTCCTTTATTTTCTTCTGTTTTGAGTTGGTTTTTTATATTTTAATTAGTGTTTGTGCCAAGTAAGACCTTTGGGATGATATGGATGCTTGTGAACGCAATTCTATGCAAAACAGAAACTTTGACGCCCAGTCCAGGAATTTTTAAAATTCATCAGAGGGTCAAATGTGTCTGAATCTTTTTACAGAAGATTGATATACAAATTGTCCACGAAGTCCTAATTTTTCAGAATTTTTTTTTGAGTTGCAGAAGTTTAGCTTTACATCAGATTGCTACTGACTGTTCTGTTTTTGACAGATTCTGTTTTCGTTGCATTGTTTGCTTATTTTGATGAATCTATGGATTGTATCGGGGGGTGCAAGCCATGGGAAAGTTAGAATACAGTACCTATAATGCAATTATAAAATTTGAATGAGTTTGCAACCGTACCTATAGTAGTGATTTGTTTGGTTATACTAACGGATCTCACGAAGGTTTTGTTGAGTTTTGTGTGAGTGAAGTTTTCAAGTTTTGGGTGTGACGACGATGGATGAAGGAATGAAGAGATGCAAAAGCCAAAGCTTGGGGATGTCCAAGGCACCCCAAGGTAATATCTAAGGAGACTCAAGCGTCTAAGCTTGGGGATGCCCCGGAAGGCATCCCCTCTTTCTTCTAACGACTATCGGTAACACACTTGAGGCTATATTTTTATTCGTCACATGATATGTGTTGTGCTTGGAGCGTCTTGTATGATATGAGTCTTTGCTTTTTAGTTTATCACAATCATCACCTCTAAACATTTTTTCTTGAGATGGCCTCACGTCATCATAATTTGTTAGAATTGCTTCTTGTGCTTCACTTAAATTTGTTAAGCTAGGCGGTTGCTCTAGTGCTTCACTTATATCTTTTGAGCACGGTGGTGCGAATGTTTTGAAGAAACTTGTTCTCATGCTTCACTTATATCTTTTGAGAATGCTATATGTTTTGAAGAAACTTGTTATCATGCTTCACTTCTATCTTTTTGAGAATGCTTTATGTTTTGAAGAAACTTGTTCTCTTGCTTCACTTATATCTTTTTGAGAATGTTAGAATTTTTTTGAAGAAATTCACTCTCTTGCTTCACTTATATCTTTTTGAGGGTGTGAAAATAGTCTTGGTAATTGGTACAAGATATGATGCTTGGTCCCTTTGTGATGAATATCCAAGTAGAATAATGAAAACTAGCATACAAAATTTTTATGGGACATGAAAAACTTGATTCTTTGCAATAGTTTTGAGATATGTAGATGATGATATGTGAGTTATGTTAGTGAGTCAATTATGCTCTAGTATGAATACTGATGTTAAGGTTTATGATTCCCTATGCAAGCACATAAAGTCAATAGTTGTGCAATGAAGTTATATCCTACTTGTGATGTATTGTTCGGTGTTGGTTATGTTTTATGTATGCATGTGCATTATCATGATTTTCTAGTTGGGCGCTTCTCAATCTTTTGCTAGCCTTAACCATGTACTAAGCGGGAATACTGCTTGTGCATCCATTACCCTTAAACATTGTTTTGCCATTTGTGTCCACCATACCTACCTATATACGGTATTTCAAAGCCGTCCTAAGTAAATTTGCATGTGCCATCTCTAAAAAAAATTCAAGAATAATTTCTCTTTTGTGTGCCCGTATTGCTCATGAAGCGGTGAGGGGTGGCCAATGATTTTCATGTTGGATATGTTATTCTCACGATGAGTGTTTATTCACTTGTCATTGCACGAGAGTGTGGCGGTATTAGGGATGCCCAGTCCTGAATTGCATAAATTACAAAAGAGAGAAAACTCTCGAAAAAACAAATAAACTCCTTCGGATGTGCTTGAAAAATAAGGGACAAAGTCTCAAAATTATGAAACGATGATGGGGAGCAAAACTATTTATTTTCTGTTTGGGAACCGCCTATGATGTATCCAATGTGGAAAGTGTTGGGAACCTTGAGTCGTTCTCATTGACGAGAAAAGCATGCCTCCCAAAAAAAAATTTCATCTCTTTTTAAAAACATGAGCTCTGGCACCTCTGTAAATCAATGCTTCCCTCTGCGAAGGGCCTTTCTATTTATTTTTATGTTGAGTCCCATCTTTCTCTTTAAAAGCACCAACAAGGGGGTCATGTGGTCATGTGTGTGCATGGAGTATGATTGATATTCGAGTGTGCGTTATGAATGGATCAATGATTATGCATAATGGGCTAGGGATATTTTATTTTAGCATTGTTATTTTGAAAGGCATGGTTGCTTGTTGGCATCACTTGAGTATCTATGTCTTCATGTAAAATATAGACTATTGCTTTGAATCATCTAAGTCCTCATGTCTATGCTATGAAAATAACTTGAAGTATGTTGGGTAGCATTCCACAATCAAAAATATGTTTTATCACTTTCCTACTCGAGGACGAGCAGGAGTGAAGCTTGGGGATGCTTGATACGTCTCCAACTTATCTATTATTTTTGCTTGTTCCATGCTATGATATAATTATTCTTGGATGTTTACTTTTATATCATTTTTGGGGACTAACCTATTAACTTAGTGCCAAGTGCCAGTTCCTGTTTTTTGCCCTGTTTTTGTTTCGCCGGAAATCAATATAAGATAAGATCAAATCGTCCCGAAACTTTTTGAGGATTTACCCACCGTATGCTATTTTCTTGAGAGAGATGCCGCTAGTGAATCCTACGGCCCCCGGGTCTACTTTTACTATAAGATCTATTCCGTTTACTTACTCAAAAATACCAAAAATACTTGCTGCACTTATTTATCTTTAATTTATTTATCAATGTATCAATCTATAATATACCGTTTAATCTCGTTACTTGACCGCCGAGAGATTGACAACCTCTCGTTTGCGTTGGGTGCGAAGGATTCTGTTTTGTGTGTAGGTGTTGTTTACGTGGTGTTGCCTGGTTCTCCTACTGGATTGATAACCTTGGTTTCTTAACTGAGGGAAATACTTACTCTACTGTGCTGCATCATCCTCTCCTCTTCGGGGATAAAAATCCAACGCAGTCTACAAGTAGCAATGACCGGAACATCTTCCGATCAATGATCAGTAGTGGAACCGTGGACATCTATATTGACCTCTATACCCACACGAATGTTATTTGAGTGGACCTGTACTTACCGTGTGCTTTTGCTTTGCGATATGTTATAAAACCTGAGGTGAGATTTATCAGCATCCCCGTGAATCAATAACTTGTTCACCATGCCAATTTCCTCGTTACCAGTTTTGTTCTCTTTTCTCATTCCCAAGTTTTGGCATCCCTGTGATCAAATTACATTGTGTCTGGCCAGACGATGATGGATACCATGAAAGAGCTCTTTAGTCCGTAGCCATACTTTTCAGATGAACCCATACTCTCATGGTCTAAGAAATTATGCAAACATTAACTTTTTCTGTGTTATAAACCATTACCTTGTGATGAATGGATCTCACAGCATAACATCAATTGGGTCTGTTCAACACAAATGTTCTTCTAACATTGCGTCCTCAAAGTTGCCACCATTGTCATGGCAATGATCAGGGAAACGGAACCACCATGCAACGTACTTGAGCTAGTCTTAGAGGCTCGACTATGAATATATTTTACCTTTTATTATTCCACACATGCACATGGGTTTTCCACCTCTTGGATATATAGACTCAAGAACCATTGCAATTATAGCACAAAACATAAACATAAATATGAACATGGAAATTAATAATAACATTTATTATTGCCTCTAGGGCATATTTCCAAACAGAAGGAGGATCCCATAGACTGGGATGTGATTGCGAGGGAGGCTAAGGAGGAGGTGAGGGAGGTGCCGTGGGGTTGCTCTACCAGGGACGACCACAGGGCCGACCCCTCCGGCGTGGGGGGGGGGGGGGGGTGATGACTCTGACTAGGCAGAGTTCGAGAGTGTGACTCCCACTAGCTAGATGGGGAGAGTTAGTTGCCGTAACTAGTTTAATTAATTAGTTGTTATATTTTGCTTATCATACGCACTATCTAACTTTAAGCATGTTTTATGTTTTAACTATATTATGCAGGGTTGTAGCACTGTTTAATTACTAGAGTGTTTAAACTATCTAATGAACCTAGCCAGCTATATGTGTTTTATGTTTGAACTATATGAATGGTTGTAGCACTGTTTAATTACTAGTGTTTAAATTATCCAATGAAACCAAGCTATATATTTCTTCGTTTTGTTCGTCATCATGATGTCTGTTTATTTTGTCAACATGAATGCAGTAAATGGATCGCCCGTGCGTGACCTGTGGCGCAGTCAGATGCCAGAAGGACAGGAAGTTTTTCATAGATCTTCCAGATGACTTCCTGACTAGGACGGTATGTTTTAGTTCGACATGTTCTGACTGAGTTTCATATAGTTGCGCCCAAAATGGTCTAACAATTGCTTTCTTTTAATTTTTCTCATGTCATCCCTTGCGAGGCAAGGCGTGACTTCCGAGAGAAGTTCGGCCTTCGGCTTGATGCAAGAGTCAGATTTCAGTGCGTCCAGATGAAGTTGTTGAAGGCCCAGAACTTCACTTGTCTCGTCACCAATGAGCCAGACCGAACATATTTCGGTTGCCATGGTTGGACAGACCATGCAGATGCCTGCGCGATGGAAGCTGGGGAGAGGGTCACACTCTACATTGTGTATGATCATGAGGAGATCATGGTGTACTATAGGCTAACTGGCAGCTCTGGTTCACTTACTCCAGACTACGACCCTCAGTCCAACTGCTGTAGAGTCTAGTTAGTAGGCATTGGTACCTACTCTTATTATGCTAGCATCCCGTTGAACATGTGTTACATACGCCTGCTATGTTAATTAGTACTTTGTTGAACTTAAATGATGTCATTTGCATCTATTTAGTACTGCCAAACTTGATTTTACTGCTGCTATTAAACTGAATTATGCTGTCATTTGGCTGGGAAAACGTTGTTGTACAGCTTTTTTTATACGTGCAAATCAAATTGGTGGCATGGCGCCAACATGGCATGTCACTGGTGACGAATATTACTGGTGGCATGGGACACATGGCACGCCATCAGTATATATGTTATTGGCGGCGTTGGCTGCCAATGCCACCACTAATTTTTATCAGTGGAGCCATATTGGTGGCGTGGGGTGTCCACGCCACCAAGGCCCTTCTTGGCACGCCACCACTAGGCTTTTCTGCACTAGTGTATGAGCTAGCAAATTATGCCCTATGTATATGCTATTATATGATTGATTCTGTCCATGCAACATCACATTTATCCATCCTTATGCCTACGTTTTCCATAATCGTTGCTCTCTTGAAAGATACTTTGTACTTGGCAACTGCTAGGTATTTCTACTTTTGTTACTTTTTACTGTAATCAAACAACAATCACGTCATCGCACTCGCTGCTAATAAATTGTCTCGAGCAAGTATTTTGTTTGCAGGTATGGTTGTATTGACAACTCAACTGCTAAACATTATAAGTATTCTTTGGCTCCCCTTGTGTCGACAATAAATATGGGCTATGATACTTCCCGACGAAGACTGTTGCGATCCCCTACACTTGTGGATCATCAGGCGACGCAAAGTTGTGGAACCGAAAGGTGGGCGCATAGGTGTCTGTCGAGCAGCCACTAGGGAGAGGAAAAGAAAACAGTCCGTGACTTTTCGGATTCCGCATCCACTAGTAGGCTAAGCATTTCAACTCCTGTCATGCGGCGCAAAAGGCAAGGCAAAGCATACACGTGACATAGAACCTAGCCCGGCTCATTCATGAAACACGACGCGTAGGAGATGTGAGACGGACGGTGGAGGAGAAGCGTGTGTATGTCTCCTCTTCTCAAGCTCTTAGATTTGTTTGGAGGAACCAACCTTAAATGGTGGTCCAACACACCCACCACTAGCGGGGTGGGACTAAACTTTCCACACTCCTCTTGTCATGCATGAATGGGCCCATATGGGCCTGTGAGATTTTTCTAGGAATTAATGGAAATAATAAATGGGCTAGGCCCAATAATTCCAACACATACTTCTCTGTCCCTATGCATACTTAGGACCTTCACCTACTTCAAAGCATTTTTGCATGACATCAACCATCAACAACCGGAAGGAAGGAAGGAAACCTTGGTCTACAACAACATTGATTATCTCCCAGTGTAATGAAGACCCTAACTTCTGTTTTAAGCATTAGAGCACTGTAATGATCCATACTTACCAATTACCATCCATATATCCACTTGTAACGAAAGTGACAATCTGAGCACGAGCCCAGATGCTCTGCTTATCCGACACGTCCGTTCACTCATAGATTCGTGCAGGTTCTCATATCGCAGACTATATAAAGTGCAGTATTTCTCCTTTTCATTTCATATGGTCCACATTGGTCAGGCAGTTATTGCATTCGTCCGGATGCCGTTTGGAGATGTGGGATGTTTCCTGTACCAATCTATACTATTTCACAGCCGTCCAGTGAAGTTCCACCAAATCCACCCCCCTACCAACCTTCTTCTACCAGCCCATTCATCTCCTACCACCTCTCCGACCATACCAAGCCTAGCCCCCTAAGAGCATCTCCAACCACAAGTGTCAAATTTGCCCCCTCCCCCAACTGTCCCGGACATGCCCACGGACAGCAGGGGGTCGATTCCCATTTGTCCGCCCGGGCAGCGGCGCCCCCCATTTCCCCCTCCCCGGATCCCTACAAAACCATGCAATATCGATCAGCAGAAACGACATAGGACATAGCACATTTTACATAGTCCATGCATAGTTCATAGCACATTGTTCATAAATAGGATAGATCATATAGTTCGACAATAAAAGGACATAGTACATTCAACATACTACTAGGGCATACTACATTCAGCATAAAGTGGAAGGATCTTCACCTCCATTTGCCCTTCTCCTTAACACTTCGGTGGCGATAGTAGAGCTCGAAGACGACGTAGGGGTCATCGTCCGGGTCGCCGAAGAAGTCAGAGGACTCGGGCAGTCCAGTGAGGCATCGGACGGCGCGTGCCTGCTACTCGGCAAGGTGTCAGGCTTGCTCCTAGGCGAGGCGCTGCGACACCTTGATGACCTCCTTCAACGCCTTCGCGTTCTTCCGGCACCGGCGGCTGGCGTCGGTCTCCTTGCTGGTCAAGGACGGCGCAGGATGCTGCGAACTAGCTGCTCCCCCTTGGACGAGGAGGGCACGGGGACCGCCGCAAAGGAACTGGATCCGGCCCGGGCCGTGGCCTTGGCCCGCCGGGCTGCCCGCGCCTCGTACTCGGGGAGCTTGGATCCATCGAAGGACTACGAGCTCCGTGGTGGAGACGACGGGTGCCGGGTGAGCACCCACCGCCGCGCACCCAGGGAGGGCGCAGAGCTGAGGGAGCCACGGCCGAGGAGGGCGTAAAGTTGGAGGAACCACGACAGGGCGGCGGAGACGGTGTTCGACCATGGGTCTCCACCCGCGACATGTGGAGGGCGAGGTCTTGGTCATCCGGACAAATGGGTCCATGTCCGCCATGTTGGTCCTGGCCAGAACGGTCCGGACCAGCGTGGCGGACATGTCTGATTTCGGCCCCACATATGGGATGGGTTTGGGACGGACCGAACCATCCGAACAAATGGGGCGAAAATGGGGCGGCCCGTTGAAGACATGTTTTTTGTCCTGACATTGCTCAGACAGTCCTTCCGGATAAATGAGCTGGAGATGCTCTAACTTTCTCCCTTCCAGTCCTCGTTAAAAAAAACTCTCACTTCCATACGGATGTCTGACTTCTGCCTCGTCTTCGGCTGCCAACTTGATCCTCCCGCTGATTCCTTGCCCAGATTGTAGCGACCAGGTCATCACCTTCGTTCTCGCGCTGGCCAGAGGCCTGGCATCCGGATCTACAAGTGCCACAAAAAATATTAAGTTCCTTGCCCCAAATCTATGTTTACTGCCTCGTTTATTGCCTAAATCTAGTCCCTTCTCACCTTATTGGAACACGCACTCCGCCGGCTGGTCTGTGTGGATTCTTCACATGGCCGGAAGGCTACGCCGTGGAGCTCGACGCCCAACCCGACACCCAGCAAGCCCCGGTTCAGCAGCCTCCAGCAGTTGCACACATCAAGCTCCAGCTCAGCAGCAGCGAGGGCGTCAGGAGCCCACCATTGTCGACGACACTCATTCCCAGCAGCAGCCAACGCATGTACGTATGTCCCCAGGCCCAGATCCAGCAAGGGCACGTACCGTGTGCCGCTTCTTCAATCTGCTCATCGGCATTAAACGAATTACGCAGCAGAGGTAGTTGTTAGAAGCAAGTGAGCGCAAACAGGTTGGGGCAGATTTGTGTTGCCGCGTGTATTGCAACTGCTGAAGAGGTAAAGCTCATTAATGTGAAGGCATGGTGGGTCACGATATGACCAGTCAAGTACATAGATGGATGGGAGCTCATGCCTAATTGAAGATAATATATTGCTGATTAGTTGAGGCACATTACGTTACATGACAAACCCATAGACATAAAGTGGCAACTAACAAAAGCTAGACCAAAACTTACTTGATTAATCTAGTTCCAGAAAGCTACTACTATACAACATAAAGAACATACAGCTCAGCGCTGCCTCCGCAAAAGAACCTACTGATTAGGACACACCGGACCTTGCTTGATTTGATTGAGCTAGATGACACCATTAGCTAGTAGTTGTGTCGCGCGAGCAAACATATTGTGTTCAACTGATTGAATAAAGCTCTGAGCAAACTATTTCTTGGCACCTCCATGGTAGTAGCCAAGAAATAGCAGGCAGTTGTGTTTTTGCCCTGCGAGCCAACATATTTTTTTATTGTTCAACAAATAGTTTGCTCAGGGGCAAACTTAGGGGTAATATCTTGTGACAGATATTACCCCATTTCGCGTAAATTCTCAATTTATACCCTCAATTAAGCAAAATTGTGCAACATTTTACCCCATTTAGTGTTTTCCCCAATTTTAGTGCTGACTGTGCATGCCACGTTGGTGGTTTAGCAATCTGTGTGGGTTTTCAGGCGGACCCGGCTGGTTTATTTGCAAAAAAGAACCGGACATGGTCGAGCCGCACCCGGCCCACCGCACCGCAGCAATGATCGAGCCGCACCGCGCCTCACCACCCACCGCGCCGCATTTCTGTGGCTGCCCGACGCTTTTCTTTGTTGCGGCTGCGTTTGCTGCTGCCGCCCCCGGTCTCGTAGGCCTCCCAGGGCATGTCCAAGTCGTCGGCGCACGCCCCGGCCACGGCGCGGTCGCGGAACAGCTTGAGCTGGATCCGCTCCTCGTACAGCTTGCGCGCCAGCACCCGCTTCCACTCCTTCCCCTTGGGCGGCGACCCCTCACCGGCGCCGACGAGGTTATCCGACGAGGTTCGCGTGTGCACGCTTCACGCGATGGACGTCGGCCTCAGGGGACTCTCCCTGCCGTCCGCGTCCTCGCGCTCCTGCTCTTGCGGCCCTGACCCAGGTTGTCGAACATCTTGGTGGTCTTGTTCGTCAGGCTGCGCATCTTCTTCGGCCTGCACGTCCTTGCTCCTTTGTTCTTGAGGGTCTTCTTCGGTTCTCCCATTGGAGGCGCTTTCTTCACTCTATTTTTTGTTGCAAGATTCAGTCTCCAATTGCATGGCTTCCTTCACACCGTTGAATGATCCCTTCTCCAGACAGGTTTCCACGCGTTTGCCCTCGATCTCCATGGCTGGCAATCTGCGGGGAATCCTGCACGGGAATGAATGTAAGACGACGCCTTGGCAAATAAACTGGGGAATTTCTCTCAAGAACAGAGAGCAGAGCGCACAGCCTGAATTTCTGAATTTCGCAAGAGCCAAGACAACACCAGCGGAATCAGCTCCCTCCGACCTTGGCGCCGTCAACCTCACGATCCGCTCGCCGGCGCTGTCCCCGGGGTTGAACGCCACCGTCCTCGGCGCCGTCACCGGGTCGAATGCCACCGCCGTCGAGCACGTCCGGGTGCACCCCGCACGCTAGGAGCACGGCCGGGAGCTTGGGGTGCTGCTGCGTGAGGAACGAGAGAGGAAAAGGTGTGGGTGCGGTGCGGCCAGTGTGCGGCTCGACCGTCCGGTGAGACCAGTTGTGGGTGGGCCCGAATCGAAAAAAAAGGTGTCGGTGGGTCCGTCCGTCTGGCGCGACCAGATGCGGCTCGACCTGATCCATTGTCTGCAGCATGAAAAAAAAGGTCAGGTCCGGTTCGGTCCGATCCATTGTCTACAGCATGAAAAAACCGGGCAAAAAAACCATAGAAAATGAAAAACGGCAGACGTCGCACGTCCTGTCAGCACTCAAATCGGGAAAAACACTAAATAGGGTAAATTGTGGCACAAATTTGCTTAAATGGGGTATAAATTGTGAATTTTCGCTAAATGGGGTAGTGCCTGTCACAAACGTAAAACTTCGGGGTAAAAAACGGAATTAACTCTTGTTTTTAATATAGCTCACCATTCATGTCCAATGGTTGCGAGCAAACATATTGTAAAGAAATAATAATTAAACTAAGAAGAAGAAGCAGCAGACAATAAATAATGGGTGACGGCGAGAGAGCATACTTTCTCCATGGTGGTGCTATCAAGAAAAGGACGTCTTCCTAATCCTAGCTGAGAGCTTAACTGATTGAGGATCGTCAGGGCCGGTCCTGGGGTTGCGGGGGCCGGGGCGAAACAAAACCCAGGGACCTTTACCATATAAACATCAAAATAATTGGACTATAAAGAAAGCAGACAACGGTGCGTGATGCAAAGTCTTGTTTAATGTCATGTTTGAATTACACCTGTAGGAGTATATTATTATAGGTATCAAAAGGGACAGAAGAGTCCGGGAATAGTCCTAAAAATAATTGCATTCAAAATGCATAGTTGGATTCACATTTTGAGTTATTGTAATGACTATGGTAAGTCTGTTACTACAAATAGGGGTATATGAGAAATTAGATAGATGAGCAAATTCATATGCGGTTTTGCTATTTCATATCTAAATGTGAAATAGCTACCTCACATCTAAGTCCATCCGCTGGATTGTGTGTATAGTTCGTGCTCGGGTGTGATGTCGCGTTTTTGTTCACGTCGAGTTGTCGAGCGAGTCTGCGCGCCGCACGTTGTCGAGCCCATGTATGTGGCTTGTCTTTTTTTCTTTTTGAGCATGTATGTAGCGTTGTCGATCCTATTTTTTGGTTTTGTTTTTTTGGACCGTGTCGCACGTATGTCTTGTTGGGCTTGGAATCTGAAGAGCTCCAAGTTATCTCACATCTAGCTTGCAAATTGTTCATCATACGATTATAAGCTGTAAAATTTGTCCAAATTTGTTTTTTTAGTTAATTATCGCTCTGTCTCGAGCGCAACTAGACTCCACTCGCAATTAGACTCAACGTTTCTTTCAGTATCGCAACTTGTCTCGACTCTTTTTTGTCTTGCATTATTAGTTGCAAGTTCATCCTTCACATGCAATTGGGCCCAACTTTTTTGTTGTTGCCTTAGTTGCAAGTCCACTATCGATTCTCAACTAGACGTTATTTTTTGTTCGAGTTGCAAGTCAACTGTCGACTCGCAACCGGGTCTGACCCTTTTTATGCCAGTTGCAAGTCAACCATCAACACGCAACTGGGTCCGACTTTTTTTTTGCCGTAGGTGCAAGTCCACCATCGACTCGCAACTACAGTTGACTTTTTTGTCTCAGTTACAAGTCAACCATCGACTTAGAACTGGATCTGACCCTTTTTTATGCTAGTTGTAAGTCAACCATCAACACGCAACTGGGACCTTAATTTTTTTGTCACAGTTGCAAGTCAACCATCGAGTCACAATTAGGACATACACTTTTTTATACTAGTTGTGAGTCAGCCATCGACATGAAATTAGGCCCAACTTTTTTTAACGCAGTTGCAAGTCCACCATTGACTCGCAACTAGGGTTGAATTTTATATCCTAGTTGCAAGTCAACCATCAACTCACAACTGGGTCTGACCCTTTTTATCCCAGTTGCAAGTCAACCATCGACACGCATCTGGGACCTTCATCTTTTCAGTTGCAGTTGCAAGTCAACCATTGACTCGCAACTGGGCCCGACCATTTTTTCCCCAGTTGCAAGTCCATAATTGACATGCAACTGGACCCTTTGATTATTTTTAGCCAAGTTGCAAGTCCATCCTTGACTCGCAACAGGCTCTGATGTTTTTTTTGACACAATTGCAAGTCACCATCGACTCGCAACTCGGCTCGATCTTTTTTTATCCCAGTTGCAAATGCACCATTGACTCACAACTGGACCGACATTTTTTTGTTCCAGTTGCAAGTCCATCATTAACATGTAACTAGGCTATTTGATTATTTCCCTTTTTCTTTTCAAAAAGTCACATGTTTTGAAAATGTTCAATGTCTTTTAATTTTTTTTCATTTAAAAAAAATCAGAATTTCAAAATTTGTTCATGTTTTCTAAATAATGTTAGCAATTACAACTTTCAAAAAGACTCAAAAGTTTAAAAAATTGTTCACTTTTCAAAATTGTTTGCGTTTTCCAAAAAATGTTCGGAATCAAAATTTTGAAATATGTTAAAAAATGTTCATATTTTCAGAAAATATTCAGAATTTGAAAAAATGTTCACAATTTCCAAAAAATATTCAAAATTTCAGAATTTGTTTCCTTTTCAAAAAATATTCAAAATTTATTCATAAATTTTAAAAATTCTAAAATTGATCACATTTTTTAAAAAGAAAATCCGATATTTAAGCGTCCGCACACATGCTAGCCTCGTCCCAACACGTTACCATCCCTGCCATTCGCTTGTACGTGCAAAGCAAGTCCCAAACCAAACACACAAGCAAGCAATTCGATTGATCTATAGTAGCTAGCAAGATGTGCACGTGTAGCTTTCTTTTAGCGGCAACGACCAAACTCTTTTGAGCATGTAGTTGTATGCGTTGTAGCTTTTTTATGTATATATACTGTGAAAAAACCCAAAGAAAACAAATAGAGGTGGCCACATTGTAAGATGATATCATGTTAGATGTGAGATATTATCTCACATCGAGATGTGATATAGCCGGATCCATTCATACGAGTGATGTGCAAAATATTTCTTCATTTTTTCAATACTTAAATAACTTTATATCTTTAAAAATTAAATCTACGGTGCCGTGATAGTGCATAGTTAATCCCACCTACTTGTGCAAATGATTAAATTAAGAGTTAATTACCCAATTGTGCCGTCATTGCTCAGTTCTTCTATAAAGTAACCGCAATGAGCAGCATCCAGAATCTCGTTCTTCGCTTGAGATCTACAGCAACACATGAACATCAGCATTAAACCGCAGAACCAGAACGATTAATTGTACAAATAGTGAAAGATTTCGATCGGCCGGCGACACTCACCTGACGACACACAGCAGCACCGATCCGCCGCTGATCTCCGGCGCGCACAGCGTCGCATGACATCTGGACCTCCTCCTTGTGAAAGCTCTCCCGGTTCATCTGCCACAATCTGGTAGTGAGACGAGAAGGCGGCGCCTGCTGCGTGCGTGATGGCGAATTGCCGATGCATGCGTTTGTTTCTGAATCCCGCGAGTCAATGCGTGAGTTACGGCGATGGAAACTAGGATAGCTGCGAGCTACTACTGCGGCGATGTATCAGACGTTCAATGTACTACTCCTACGATAGCTGCTACTACTTGGGCGATGGGCCAGCCCCATATGACTTTTTTTACTGCAGCCGTAAATCATAGGCGTAATGCAAAGAAATACATACATACTTAGGGGCCCCTCCACCTCGGGGGCCCGGAGCGCCCCCCCCCCACCCCCCCTAGGGGGGGGCGGAGCGCCCCCCCCCCGGGCCCTAGGGCGGGGGGGGGCCGGCCCTGAGGATCGTCTTATGTCCTAAAACCGTATCACCCCGTCGAAGCCACCCCTCATTAGGGCACAGACAAAACAAGAATGTCTTTTCATCATTACACTAGCAGGAAGAAAGTAACAAAGCATGAGGACCGGACAACGTGTGGGCAAAGGGGCGCTTCAACGTGTGTTATTCCCGTTTCAAAAAAAAAAAAAGGTGTGGGGGTGGGGGGGGGGGGCCTTCTGTTTTTGGTGCCCACTGGTTTTCTATTTTGGGAGCTCAGCTTCCCACGTTCCCGGTTCCCACCATTTCCCTGCCAGCTTAGCTTCCCAGTTCCCACCTTCCCCGGTTCCTACCTTTTCCCCTTCCACTTAGCTGGCCTGGTTGTCAGGAGATGCTAGCTCGTCGGCAGAGATTCCAGACAGGCACGCAGGTCCATGGAAGACCGTTCCAAAGCCTCCAAACAACCACGCCCTTAGGCCAACTCCAACGCATTATATCAAACCGCCCTAAAGGTAGGCATCGCACGGTCTGGACATTTTACGCCATCCAACGCCGTGCATCAGTCGTCCGCGGACGCGTTCAGTCGTCTGAATTCTGACAAACCAATACTAAACCAGGGGAGGTTTGCGGGTGTCGGGATGCATGCCATGGAGGTGCTCGACTGCCCGGTCTCACCCATAGTCATCGCCGCACATCCCGCTCGAGAACCGTCTTCGCGCATTCATGCCGCGCTGCCGCTCCAGAGCGGACGCGACTGGACGACATAAATGCCGATCAGACCGACATGACTGGACGGCTGACTGGCGACGTTTCAATGCGGACACGGCGATCGAGAAGCCTACTCCGTCCTCTGCGCATTGAAGCGGTGCCGGTCAGCCTGCCCTGGCTATCCGACTATTTAGCAGGCCGGCCTCGCCGGCATACTCTACATCCTCTCCTCTCCTCCGCGCACCATCGCCTCTCATCTCCTCCTCTCGTCTCCTCTCCTCTCGGCCGCATACCACAAAGATATGCATGTCCGGCAGCGGCAGCCGCAGATTCTCAGCTCCGGCCGGTGGATCCCCGGGGACCAGGGTCGTCCAGATCGTGGCGCCGCCACCAATGGTCTCCGGGCCCATTGGCGTCCACCACTCCGTCAAGGCCGCGCGGACGGACGAGGAGTTCGCGGCGCAGATGGCGCTCTTGATCGAGCGGTCGCGCTACGACCGTGGTCCAGCGCCGCCCTTGCCGCCGCGCAACCTCCACGTCAAGGAGGATCCGCCCTCACCGCCGCATTAAGGAGGAGGTCAAAGAGGAGCCGCCCTCGCCACCGCGCAGCACGGCCGGTCGGTCGGTCTAGTCGGCATCCCCGTTGCACCGTTTCCAGCGCGGCAAGGAGGTGGCGTCGTCATCGCCGCCCCGTCGGTACTCCGGGAGCCAGTGGCTCCCGGTGAATAAGGAAGAGGCGCCCGCCCAGCGATCTCCAACTCGCGCGGCCGCCTCCTCAACTACCACGGACGTGGCGGCAGAGGCGGCGACTCCTCCTTGCGCTCAATGACAGAGGCGGAGCAGGCGCGCCGGGACTGGTGCGACGGGCTGCGTTTGCGAATTCGGACGTCGCGCCAAACTAGGTCCTCGCCGACCATGACCTCGCGTTGGCTTGGGCCGAGGTTTGGTCCAAGACCACCGCGCAGAAGTCCGCCGGCCGCCGCCGCCGGATCAACAACCAGCTCTACAAGATCGGGTTGGCCGAGTCCGAGCGCGAAGCTCGTGCCCTCGCCAGCAAGGGCAAGGGCAAGGGCACGTTTACGGTCCGATCGGCTGTGCCGCGAGTGCGCAGTGGCGGCCAATCAGGGCTGACGTGCCCCCTGGGCACCCTTCAACGGTCGCAAGGACGACGACGACGACGATGGCGGAGGGGACGACGACGGAGGTGTCGGCGGCGTCGGAGGCCATGCCTAAGAGGTCACCATCTGGTACCTCGCGTAGCTAGTTTAGTTTTTATTTTTAGGTTGAACTTGTTAAAAAGGGTCCGGTTTGCATGTAATATATGAAACTTGCTTAAATTTCATCCGGTTTGCATGAATTTCGTTCATTTTTTAAATATGTATGTGAAATGTGGGCTGAAATTTGGTGCACCGGGTTGGATGGCCGGCTCCCCTATAGCTGTCCGCGGACATTTGGTGTGTTTGATTTAGGGCATAGTGTTGGAGTTGCCCCTCTCCAACGTTAGCCACCAAACAGACACCACCAAATATCCGCAGACACGTCCGGACGTGTTCACGGACTGCCGGGCGGACGTCATTTCTTCCCAAATTATTCACACATTTGGTCGACCACATGGCGTGCGACGCCAGCAGGGCGATACGTGGCAACTTCATTCATCGAGGGACCACCCAAGCAAACCTGGCCACCTAGACCAGCACGGCCCAGCCCAGGGCTAAACGTGACTAGCACGGCACGGCCCGCGAGGACACATTTAGTACATGGACCATACCGTGCCGTGCCGGCCCACGTGCCCCGCCTCCAGGCCCAGACACGGCACTGCAAGTAAACGGACCGACCCACCGGCACGTTTACCCTGCTGGTCCACGTAATATTCAGCCTATTGTGCTGTACAATTTTTTTTAAAAAATATATAAATAAATGGGGAGAGATGGGGAAAGAGAGAGGAGAGAGATGGGGAGGGGAAAGTGACCTTGGCGGGTGGGACCGTGGTGGGCAAGGGGACGTCCGAACCAAAGCTGGCCAACTGGGCCGTGCTAGGCAGGCCGGCACATGAGCAAACGTGCCTGGCCCATGACGGGCCGGCACGGCACGTGGCTACGTGGGCTGTGGCCGGCAAGCGGCCCACCCAGGGCCGTGCCTGGGCTGCGAGGCCAGGCACGCGGGCCGGCACGCCACGGCTGAATATTTTTGTACAGCCCAATAGGCTAAATATAGGCCCACAACAGCTCAAAAGGTTGAAAATTACATGGGCCAGCGGGCTAAATGTGCCTGTGGGCCGTCCTGTTTACTTGCAGTGCCGTGCCTGAGCCTGGATGATGGGCACGCGGGCCAACATGGCATGGCCCGTTTACTAAACGTGCCCTCGTGGGCCGTGCTGTGCCCGACACGTTTAGTCCTAGGCCGGGCCGTGCGGGCCCGGGTGGCCAGGTTTGGTCCGGATTGCCCTAGAGCTCCTTCGATTTGGGGTTGGTTCATGGGATTTCAAACTGTCCGAACAAATTTGGTGACTAGTCTTGGATGACATTTTTTTCCTGCGGACATATGGCGAAAGATTTGGTGACCGCGTTGGAGATGCCCAAATCACCTTTGACCGGAGTACAAGCTTGACAGTGTTGGAAATATGCCCTAGAGGCAATAATAAAGATGTTATTGTCATATTTCCCCGTTCATGATAAATGTTTATTATTCATGCTAGAATTGTATTGACCGGAAACTTAAATACATGTGTGGATACATAAACAACACCGTGTCCCTAGTGAGCCCCAACTAGACTAGCTCGTTGATCAAAGATGATTAAGGTTTCCTAACCATAGATATGAGTTGTCATTTGATAACAGGGTCACATCATTAGGAGAATGATGTGATGGACAGACCCAACCGTAAGCTTAGCATCAGATCGTATCACTTAGTTTATTTGCTACATCTTTCGTCATGTCAAGTATCTGTTCCTTAGACCATGAGATCAAGCCACTCCCGGATACCGGAGGAATACTTTGCGTGCTAACAAATGTCACTTCATAACTGGGTGATCATAAAGGTGCTCTATAGGTATTTTTGAAGGTATTTTTTGGGTTGCATGGATCGAGACTGGGATTTGTCACTCTGTATGACGGAGAGATATCTCTAGGCCCTCTCTGTAATATAACATCACAAGAAGCATGCAACCAGGTGACTAATGAGTTTAGTCACGGGATCTTGTATTACGGAATGAGTAAAGAGACTTGCCGGTAACGAGATTGAACTAGGTATGGACATACCAATGATCGAATCTCGGGCGAGTAACATATCGCCGACAAAGGGAATTGTATACGGGATTAGTTGAATCCTTGACGTTGTGGTTCAACCAATAAAGATCTTCGTGGAATATGTAGGAACCAATATGGGCATCCAGGTCCCGCTATTGGTTATTGACCGGAGAGGTGTCTCGGTCATGTCTACATGATTCTCGAACCCGTAGGGTCGCACGCTCAACGTTCGATGACGCTAGGGTAGTATTGGGATAATCATATGGTGAGTCCGAAAGTAGTTCGGAGTCCCGAATGGGATCCGGGACATCACGAGAAGCTCCGGAATGGTCCGAAGGTAAAGATTTATATCAGGAAAGTCGTTTTCGGCGTTCCGGAAAAAGTTCGGTTTTTTCCGGTATTGTACCGGAAGGTTCTAGAATGTTTCAAAAGGTTCCATGGTGGGCCCACTTGTCTAGAATGTCCCACATGGATCAAGGGGTGGCGCACCAACCCTACATGGGCTAGGCACCCAGCCCCATTTGGTCCATGCGCAACGGATAAGGCCAAATCCCTTGAAAATAGGAGGAGACTTGGAGGCCAAGTACTATTCATGGTACTGTTCACAAACTATTCATCCCTTGGAGGAGGGTCCAAGGGATGGCCAGTCCCTCCCTCACCCCTATATAAAGGGTGGAGGCGCAAGGGGAGAGGCTGAACCCCTTTGCCTAGCCGCAGCCCTCCCCGGTTTGGATCATGATTGGATCGCGAAGAGTACGATTACATCAACCGCATTATACACGCTTCCGCTTTCGGTCTACAAGGGTACGTAGACACACTCCCCTCTCATTGCTATGCATCTCCTAGATTAGATCATGGGTGTTTCGTAGGAAAAAAATTGATTTTCATGCAACGTTCCCCATCAGTGGCACATATTGCTTACCTCCTTTGTTATTTCTAGATTCGGCGGTATTGTGGGATGAAGCGGCCTGGACCAACCTTACTTGTCCTCGCACAAGAGACCAATTTCCACTGACAGACATGCAACTTGTATTGCATAAAAGTGGCTGGCGGGTGTCAGTCTCTCCCA
Source organism: Thinopyrum elongatum (assembly GCA_011799875.1). Taxonomy (NCBI): domain Eukaryota; kingdom Viridiplantae; phylum Streptophyta; class Magnoliopsida; order Poales; family Poaceae; genus Thinopyrum; species Thinopyrum elongatum. Next base: position 636,486,243 of record CM022299.1, on the reverse strand, counting down.
CCTTAGTTGAATCTGTTTTGACAAGGGCTGTCCTTGTAGAAGGTTAAAAGGCAACTTGTATATCACCGTTGTGGCTTTGCGTAGGTAAGAACAGTTCTTATATGATGCCCATAGCAGCCACGTAAAATTTGCAGGAACAAAGTAGAGGACGTCTAACTTGTTTTTGCAGGGCATGTTGTGATGTGGTATGGCCAAAACGTGATGTGATATATGTTGATGTATGAGATGATCATGTTTTGTAATAGGTTCACGACTTGCATATCGATGAGTACGGCAACCAGCAGGAGCCATAGGGTTGTCTTTAATTTATTGTATAACCTGCATGTCATTCATTAAACGACATGTAATTGCTTCACTTTATCGCTATGAGTTAGCAATAGTCGTAGAAGCAATAGTTGGCGGAGACAACCACGTGTCGACACGATGATGGAGATCTTGGTGTCATGCCGGTGATGATGGAGATCGTGCCGGTGCTTTGGAGATGGAGATCAAAAGCACGAGATGATAATGGCCATATCATGTCACATATTGATTGCATGTGATGTTTATCTTTTATGCATCTTATCTTGCTTAAGACGATGGTAGCATTATAAGATGATCCCTTCACTTAATTTCAAGATAAAAGGTGTTCTCCCTAAGTATGCACCATTGCAAAAGTTTTTCATTTCGAAGCACCTCGTGATGATAGGGTGTGATAGACTCTACGTTCACACACATTGGGTGTAAGCCAGTTTTACACATGCGAAATACTTTGGTTAAACTTGACGAGCCTAGCATGTACAGACATGGCCTCGGAACACAGAGGACCGAAAGGTCGAACATGAGTCATATAGTAGATATGATCAATATGAAGATGTTCACCATTGATGACTACCCCATCTCACGTGATGATCGGACATGGGTTAGTTGATTTGGATCATGTAACACTTAGACAACTTAAGGGATGTTGATTTAAGTGGGAGTTCACTAGTAATTTGATTAACTGAATCAATTATCATGAACATAGTCTAAAAGTCTTTGCAAACTTATGTTGTAGATCAATGGCTCGCGCTGTAGCTCCCCTGAATTTTAATGCGTTCCTAGAGAAAGCTAAGTTGAAAGATGATGGAAGCAACTATGCGGACTGGATCCTTAATCTAAGGATTATCCGCACTGCTGCACAGAAGGCTTATGTCCTTGATGCATCGCTCGGTGCGCCACCCCCTACAGCGTCGTCTTTGGATGTTGTGAACGTCTGGCAGGCACGTTTTGATGACTACTCGATAGTTCAGTGCGCCATGCTTTACGGCTTAGAACCGGGGCTCCAAAGATGTTTTGACTACCACGGAGCATATGAGATGTTCCAGGAGCTGAAATTGGTATTTCAGGCTCATGCCCGGGTCGAGAGGTATGACGCCTCTGACAAGTTCTTTAGCTGCAAGATGGAGGAGAACAGCTCCGTTAGCGAACACGTACTCAAAATGTCTGGGTACTTCAACCGCTTGAATCAGTTGGGAGTTAATCTTACAGATGAAGTAGCGATTGACAGAGTTCTTTAGTCACTGCCACCAAGCTACAAGAGCTTCATGTTGAACTATAATATGCAAGGGATGGAGAAGATGATCCCTGAGCTTTTCGCGATGTTTAAGGCCACGGAAATAGAAATCAAGAAGGAGCATCAACTGTTGATGGTAAAAAAGACCACTAGTTTCAAGAAAGGCAAGGGAAAGAAGGGAAACTTCAAGAAGAATGGCAAGCCAGTTGCCGCTCCTGTGAAGAAACTCAAGGCTGGACCCAAACCTGAGACTGAGTGCTTCTACTGCAAGGGGAATGGCCACTGGAAGCGGAACTGCCCTAAGTACTTGGCAGATAAGAAGGCTGGCAACGTCAACAAAGGTATATTTGATATACATGTTATTGATATGTACCTTACTAGTGCTCGTAGTAGGGCCTGGGTATTTGATACTGGTTCGGTTGCTAATATTTGTAACTTAAAACATGAGCTGAAGAATAAATGGAAACTAGCTAAGGACGAGGTGACGATGCGCGTTGGAAATGGCTCCAAGGTTAATGTGATCGCCGTCGGCACACTCCCTCTACGTCTACTTTCGGGGTTAGTTTTAAACCTAAATAATTGTTATTTGGTGCCTGCATTGAGCATGAACATTATATTTGGATCATGTTTATTGCGAGACAGTTATTCATTTAAATCAAAGAATAATGGTTGTTCTATTTATATGAATAATATCTTTTATGGTCATGCACCAAATGTGAATGGTTTATTCTTGTTGAATCTCGATCGTAGTGATACACATGTTCATAATATTGATGCCAAAAGATGCAAAGTTAATGATGATAGTACCACATACTTGTGGCACTGCGGCTTAGGTCTGTGGTGTAAAGCGCATGAAGAAACTCCATGCTGATGGACTTTTGGAATCACTTGATTATTAATCATTTGAAACATGTGAACCATGCCTCATGGGCAAGATGACTAAAACCCCGTTTTCCGGTACAATGGAGCGGGCACGTGACTTGTTCGAAATAATACATACCGATGTATGCGGTCCAATGAGTGTTGAGGCACGCGGTAGATATCATTATTTTCTCACCTTCACAGATGACTTAAGTAGATATGGGTATATTTACTAAATGAAACACAAGTCTGAAACATTTGAAAAGTTCAAGGAGTTTCAGAGTGAAGTAGAGAATCATCATAACAAGAAGATAAAATTCTTACGATATCATCATGGAGGTAAATATCTGAGTTATGGGTTTGGCACGTATTTAAGACAATGTGGAATTGTTTCACAACTCACGCCACCTGGAACACCACAGCGTAATGGTGTGTCCGAACGTCGTAATCTTACTCTATTGGATATCGTGCGTTCTATGATGTCTCTTACCGATTTGCCACTATCCTTTTGGGGTTATGCATTAGATACTACCGCATTCACTTTAAACAGGGCACCGTCTAAAGCCGTTGAGATGACACCGTATGAATTATGGTTTGGCAAGAAACCTAAGCTGTCGTTTCTTAAAGTTTGGGGATGCGACGCTTCTGTCAAGAGGCCTCAGCCTGATAAGCTCGAACCTAAAGTGAAGAAGTGCATCTTCATAGGATACCCTAAAGAGACCATTGGGTATACCCACTAGTAGAAAACGGGCCTTTAGTCCCGGTTCCAGAGGGCCTTTAGTCCCAGTTCTGCAACCGGGACTAAACAATCGGGACTAAAGGCCCCCACTTTTAGTCCCGGTTGTGTTACGAACCGGGACTAAAGCTGCTCCACGTGGCCACTGTGGGGCACCCAGGCAGGAGGACCTTTAGTCCCGGTTGGTAACACCGACCGGGACTAAAAGGCAGCTACGCGTCAGCAGCTGCCAGGCGCTGGGTTTTTTTTTAAAGGAGGGGTTTAGGGGTTTTGGAGGGTTCAGGGGTTTCATATTATGTTAGCTAGCTACTACATATAGAGAGAAGTGACCTCTCTTTCTCCGTGCTTGGTCGACGCTAGCTACTACATATAGAGAGAACTCGACGCTAGCTAGTAAGCAATGAATGAACCATTAATTACACAACATCGTCATGCATGATCAATATATAGAGAGAAGTAACCTCTCTTTCTCCGTGCTTGTTGGTCGAACAACAAGTTTTTGTATATCTATTCGACGCTACTGCATATAGTACACGTTGATGCATATATACAATATAACATCTCTTACGATCCCTAACATCATCCACCAAAATCGCATAGCATATCCCGATGGAATTCTCCGTCTTTAGGTATGACATGCTCAACAAAGAATCCTGCCAATTCCTCTTGAATTGGTCATAGGCGCTCAGTTGGTAGGAGTTTGTCCTGCTTCCGCCAGATCTAATTTAAAGAAGGGGGGGTCAATATATATATGAATGAAATCAACACAATTGATGGTGATAAAATGAAATTGTGAATATTGTTTACGTACTTCAAGTTGTTGTGCAGTGAAGCCCTACTCAGGGGTCTTTTGGCGAATGAACTCGCAAACGTAGTATCCACATAAATTAGTTCCGGGTTCCTGCCACATGCAATTTACGAGAATAGATTTCAATCAAAATGATAATCAACCAGGATAATGGCATTGAAACTAGAATCAATGAGAGATGCTTGGAACTAGCTAGTACTACTTACTCTGGGTTGTGTAAATCGCAGCTCCAGTCTCCATTCACCCCTAACCTGCATGATGACCTTTTTCCAAACCCTGCCCGGTAAAGAAAATGATTACTTGATATCAGGAAATGAACGAAAGTTGCCGATATAGTGCGATAATGATTGAACTTACTTGTGGAGCATTTCAATCATGTCCGCAAACTCCATAGCCGCTTTACGTCTCGACTCCAAGACAATTACTACTCCCGTGTCAAGCTGAATGGCTAGCAGAATAAAGTGGAACCTGCGCATGCATAACTCGTCAATTACACTTAACATCGAGTAAGTGAAACAGAATATGCAGAAGACAGTAACACTCACTTGAAGTTGTAAGGAAAGAGTATTTCCCTTTCGTTTTGGTGTCGAAGGAACGCCTTTAGCAAGTTTTTCTCAGTCTCGGCGGGGGTGTTCTATACCGACCATTCATTTATGGTATTCGGGTTAATGAACCCAATGTCATTGATTTGTCCTCTTTTGCATTCGAGGATCTTCATTCTGCATAATATAGTGAGGATAATTATATACATGCAATGAACGAGCTGAGCTAGAGACTTAATTACAGATATAATACTTACAGACAATAGCAACTGATGATACTTTTGTCGAGGGCATCTTGATTGTATAACTGAAAGAGTTCTTAAAATTCAACGTAGATCGCGTCGACTCCAATGAAGTCGTGCTCATCTTTAATTCCTACCAGGATACTGCCCGTCCCATCCTTGCAGGTTTTCAAGTACCAGTTATGTAATCTTCGCATCATCGTTGATAGATGCGGTTCCAGATCAGCATTGACGAGACGCTTCCCATGCTCGTATCTAAAGGGTACTACGACCTCAACGATTTCGAACTGTACATCATCGCCTATGTAATCACCAATAGTGAAACCAGTACCAGCGGCCGCTACCCCCGGATCATTAGCGATATCGGTAAACACCTTGAGCTGGGGGCATGATTGCTTTTCCTGTTCACCGAGCTGGGGAATTGTTTTCCCACTTCTTGCACCAGTACTTCTGCTTTTCAACCAACTCACAACTTCTTCATGTGTCTTTGCAATACAGTGGTCATAGTGTGATAGTGGCGGATGCGGAGGTTGTCGCATAAGGGCATCCAGAGTGCGATTCGCCTTTACCGGATCTACTTTCTCCTTTGAAGGTGGAGGTTTCCGTGCAAACTGGCGTTTCACATCGGCAGCCATGATTTCATTGAGTTCCTCGTCAGGCCTCTCATATGGTAACCTGGCAGGAGCCTTGAGGCTTGGACCAAATTTGAATTTCTTCCCAGCTGTTGTACTGCTAGCCGCCGGAGCGGCGGCGGCTCTCTTCCACCGTTGCTGAGGAGGCGGTGTCCGCTGACGTGGCGAGGGAGGCGGAGTCCGCTGACGCGGCAGAGGTGGTGGAGGAGGATTCTGCTGAGGGGCCTCCTCCGCCGGAGTCGGCTGATGCGACGAAGACAGCTAAGGCAGCGGAGACAGCTGACGCGCCAGAGACGAATGAGGCCGTGGAGATACAGCTGGACTGTGAGGAGTCTGCTAAGGGGCCTTCTTCGGCTGAGTATGCTGAGGCACCATCCAGTTTGGAAGCATGATGTGTTTTCCTTTCTCCATAGACAGGTAGTCCTTAAGGCATTTTCCAGATAAATCTCCCCTTCACCTGTAGGATAGTCAAGCTCCAGCCCCTCAAATCCATTCATTACTTCATCCACCCTGACAACAGCAAAGCCATCTGGAATCGGAGCGAAATGGAAAGTTCCATCAGGTCGACGAGGTAAGACATAGCCGATCGCCACCTTCAAGGTTAGGTTATGGCATTTCATAATTAGCTCACAATGTTCCCTCTCCGTGATAGCATCCATGGGGTAGCGAGGAGCTGTGATATCAGGCTGAACAAGCTCCGTGGAAGCTACACTACTTTTTCGCTGAGATGGTGGGGTAGCTTCATGGGCAGTATCGAATGAAGGATCTTCGTGTCTCTGAGATGGTTGGCCGGTAGCTCGCTGGCTCTCAAGTTCCTCTAGTTTCGCTAATCTATGTTCCATCTTCTGCATTTGGTATGCTTCCTCTGCCTTCTTTCTCCGCCAGCTTCTATATGTGGCTCTGCTGTCGGCAAACCCATGGAACCACGGAAGGGAGCCTGATGTGCCTCGTATTCGTCCAGGGTGTTCAGGATTCCCGAGGGCCTTTGACAGCTCGTCCTTCTCTATGTCGGGAATGAACCTCCCTTCCTGCGCTGCCTTGATTGCTTCCTGAAGCTTTGTGATGGGTGGTTCAAGTTGAGCTTTCGTCCAAACACACTTCCCTGTTTCTAGGTCCAAAGTTCCCCCAACCCCGAAGAACCAAGTCCTTGCCCGATCAGGCCAGGTCAATGTCGCTGGTTGGACCCCTTTAACAAGCAGGTCGTTCTCAGCTTTGTCCCACGTAAGCCGGGCTTTGCTGTAGCCACCTGACCCCATAACATGGTGATACTTCTTCTTTGCAGCATTTAGCTTATTTGTCTCTGACCTTTTCTTACCTTTCTCCGATTTCTTGTACGCCACAAATGCAGGCCAGTGATCTTTGATCTTCGCATATTGATCGGTGAATTCTGGAGTCCTGTCTTTCTCGACAAACTGTTCGTTCAATCTTTTCCTCCAGTTCTTGAATAGTTCTGCCATCTTCTTAAGACCCCACGACTTGACTTGTCACTGTATAACTGGGTTATTTGGATCCTCCTCTGGCGGTAGGCTGAAATTTGTCATCAGCGAGTTCCAAATCTCATCTTTCTGTCTATCGTCGACATAAGAAACTTCAGGGTCCTTCTTCTTATTCCATTCTTGGATGCTAATCGGGACACTGTCCCTAACAATAACTCCGCACTGATGTACAAATTTGTCTTTGGCGCTTGGGAGCAATCGGTTGGCCATCTGGAGCGACTACTTCGATCATGAACCTTTCATCCTGGCCCACCCTTTTCTTCGGGCCTCGTCTCCTTACAGAAGTTTGGCTCGATCCAGAGGGCTAAAAGAAGAAAGAAGCATTAATATATGTACATACCAAACAATTAATGCATCTAGTCAGTAGAGGCTTAATTAATATATATATATATATACCTCGCCCGACTTTAGAACAGTTAAGGCTCCGGAGCTGTCATGATCACCGGAGCCGTCATGATCTCCTCCCTCCTCCATTCGATCACCAGAGCCGTCATGATCTCCTCCCTCCACCATTCGATCACTGGAGCAGTCATGATCTCCTCCCTCCTCCATTGGATCACCGGAGCCGTCATCCTCTCTTTCCTCACAATTGATGTCGTTGAGAAACGACAAGGTGATATCACCTCCGTCGCGGATTATATCAACCAACAACTCTTCTTGTTCTATGTCTCTGTCCATATTTTCTGCCAATATTACAACATGGCAATATACAACCATGAGAGATGGATTAGTGGCAAACATAGACGATCGTCGAGGACTCCTACCCCCTCATGTCGAAATTATACCAAAATTATCAGGGTTATGTTTTAACGACCCCCTCCCCCTCATGTCGAAGTCAATGAACAACATGAAAATTTGCGGGCCACCTAGAATCTTATCTGATGAGTCATCCTATCTTTCGGGAGAGGATACTTTGCGGGCCGCCTCTCTCATGCCTGTCCGACGTGCAAATCATGTCTTCATATGGCTCAAAATCAAAATTATCGGGGTTATGTTTTAACGACCCCCCCCGTCATGTCGAAGTTACGACGATATTTGTACAAGATGAATACAATATTTATACACAAGATGAATACAAAATGAATACAAGATTTATACACAAGATGATTAATACACAACTCAACAAATGGACACCTTTTGTAGAACAGCAGAGGGACGATCAGTGACCACGGAGATGCAAACACCACAACCTGTAATTCCATCAAGTGAAAATTAGCATGGCATTGTAGCTAGATACCAATTTCAAAGAAAAATATTGACCAAGTTTTCGTACATCACAATGAACATCAAAGCATAAAAATCATCATCATCATCTATCTATATCATCATCATCATCATCTATCTATCTATCTATATCATCATCATCAAATTCTTCATCTATCTATATCATCATCATCATCATCTATCATCTATATATCATCATCATCATCATCTAACAACAAATCATCTAAAAAAATTACTACAGAAAAAATTATCTACCAAAATTACTACAGAAAATCATCTATCACATCATCATTATCATCTATCATCTATCATCATCATCATCTAACAACAAATCATCTAACAGAATTACTACAGAAAAAATTACTATAGAAAATCATCTATCATCATTATCATCATCTATCATCATCATCTATCATCGTCATCATCTAACAACAAATCATCATCTAACAACAAATTTGTATGAACAAAAAAAACAGCAATGCAGCGGCGGCGGCGGCAAAGCAGAGCGCGCAGCGGAGGAGCTCACTGGGGTCGGCAACGAGGGGAGCGCGGGGGGACGGCCGGCATCGGGGCAGGGACGCGGCGACGACGACGAGGAGGTAGGGCGCGGCGAGGGGAGCGGGGGACGACATCGGGGCAGGGAGTAGCGGCCGGCGTCAGGGCAGGGACGGCGACGGCGGCGTCGACGAGGAGCGGGTGGGGGACGGCCGGCGTCGGGGTAGTGGCGCGGCGACGATGACATCGGGGTAGGGCACGCAGAGGGGAGAGGGGGCCGGTGTCGGGGCAGGGAGCAGCGACCGGCGTCGGTGCAGGGATAGCGACGGCGGCGGCGACAAGGAGCGGGCGGAGCAGCCTGGCGGCGTCGGGGCACAGGGCATCGGTGTCGGGGGAGAATGGGAGATTTTGGGGAAATTTTCTAAGAGCGTGCTTATATACCCCAACCTTTAGTCCCAGTTGGTGGCTCCAACCGGGACAAAAGGCCCCCCTTTAGTCCCGGTTGGAGCCACCAACCGGGACTAAAGCTCCTTTTTAGCAGCCGAAAGGGCGGGAAGCAAAGGGCTTTAGTCCCGGTTGGTGGCTCCAACCGGGACTAAAGTTCTGGCACCGCAGTGTCAAAAGTTTAGTCCCACCTCGCTAGTTGAGAGGAGCTCGCAGCGGTTTATAAGCGCTGCTGCGACACACCTGTCGAGCTCCTCTCTAATGCAGGCAGTACATGCCTACCTCTGGGCCTTGTTGGGCCTACTTGCCCTGTGGGCCTGCATCCTGGCCCATATGTAGGGTTTCTAGTCGTATGCAGGCCATTGTGGCCTAGTAGGCGGCCTTTTTTTTGCATATGTTAGGTTTTTAAAATTTTAATGTTATTTTTTTCATATGTTATGTCAATTTAGTTATATAATTTTAGTTGCATAAATTTTATATAATTTTAGTTGCATACTTTTATATAATTTATTTATATAATTTTAGTTGCATAAATTTTATAGAATTTTAGTTGCATAATTTTATATAATTTAATTATAAAATTTTAGTTGCATAAATTTTATATAATTTTAGTTGCATCAATTTTATATAATTTTAGTTGCATAAATTTTATATAATTTTAGTTGCATATTTTATATAATTTAGTTATATAATTTTAGTTGCATAAATTTTATTTTTTATTTTTTATGTTGTTTTTATGTTATATAATTTTTCAAAAAAGCTGACACCATTGTTCTATGTTAAGGAGATAGAACCTTACTACGAATCTTAAGAAGATTCGTAGTAAGAGTCCACATCCTTAACAAAGGATGCAATGGTGTGAGAAGCTTATCCCTTCTGGACGACCCGGATATTTAAGGTGGTCGACTAGCATGTCAGTTGGCGAGGTGGGACTAAATACGGGTGTGAAAATCTGCGGTAGGGCTTTAGTCCCGGTTGGTGCCACCAACCGGGACGAAAGCTAGGTTATAGTTTAGTATTTTCTATTAACCTAATAATATTATATTTTTCAACACTTTACTGACTTCATTTGCTATTTTTTAACTTATTTTAACTCCAGACTTATTGTGCATTCAATATGCACCATTCAAAGCCACATCATCAATTTTCAACCATTTTCTGACTTTATTTCCTATTTTTCATGCATTTAATGATTTTTTTAGCTAAATGACCCTGAAATTAAAAAGCACTACAAATGAACTCTGAAAAGGTTGAAACTTGACATGGTATCATAATTTCACCCACATAGCATGTGCTAAAAAGTTTAGAGGGTTACGCCAAAAACTGGATTCACTTCGTGTACAAACAGGACAATCTCTTTCGAAGTATCAGTGTTTCGGACGAGAACTCATCTATTACAAAGGGATTTCATTTTTTAACTTATTTTAACTACAGACTTTTTGTGCGTTCAATATGCACTATTCAAAACTACATCATCAATTTTCAACTCTTTTCTGACTTCATTTGCTATTTTCATGCATTTAATGACTTTTTTGAGCTAAATGACCCTGAAATTGAAAAGCACTACAAATGAACTCTGAAAAGGTTGAAACTTGGCATGGTATCATAATTTCACCCACATAGCATGTGCTAAAAAGTTTCGAGGGTTATGGCAAAAATTGGATGCACTTCGTGTACAAACTGGACAACCTCTTTCGAAGTATCAGGGTTTCGGACGAGAACTCATCTATTTCAAAGGGATTTCATTTTTTAACTTATTTTAACTCCATACTTTTTGTGCGTTCAATATGCACCATTCAAAGCCCCATCATCAATTTTGAACCCATTTATGACTTCCTTTTCTATTTTTCATGCATTTAATGATTTTTTTAGCTAAATGACCCTAAAATTGAAAAGCACTACAAATGAACTCTGAAAAGGTTGAAACTTGGCATGGCATCATAATTTCACCCACATAGCATGTGCTAAAATGTTTAGTGGGTTACGGCAAAAAGTGGCTGCACTTCGTGTACAAACTGGACAATCTTTTTCGAAGTATCAGGGTTTTGAATGAGAACTCATCTATTACAAAGGGATTTCATTTTTAAATTATTTTAACTACAGACATTTTGTGCGTTCAATATGCACCATTCAAAGCCACATCATCAATTTTCAACCCTTTTCTGACTTCATTTGCTATTTTTCATGCATTTAATGACTTTTTTGAGCTAAATGACCCTGAAATTGAAAAGCACTACAAATTAACTCTGAAAAGGTTGAAACTTGGCATGGTATCATAATTTCACCCACATAGCATGTGCTAAAAAGTTTAGAGGGTTACGGCAAAAACTGGATGCACTTCGTGTACAAACAGGACAATCTCTTTCGAAGTATAAGGGTTTCGGACGAGAACTCATCTATTACAAAGGGATTTTATTTTTTTAACTTATTTTAACTCCAGACTTTTTGTGCGTTCAATATGCACCATTCAAAGCCACATCATCAATTTTCAACCCTTTTCTGACTTCATTTGCTATTTTTCATGCATTTAATGATTGTTTTGAGCTAAATGACCCTGAAATTGAAAAGCACTACAAATGAACTCTGAAATGGTTGAAACTTGGCATGGTATCGTAATTTCACCCACATAGCATGTGCTAAAAAGTTTAGAGGGTTACGGCAAAAACTGGATGCACTTCATGTACAAACTGGACAATCTCTTTCGAAGTATCAGGGTTTCGGACGAGAATTCATCTATTACAAAGGGATTTCTTTTTTTTAACTTATTTTACATCCAGACTTTTTGTGCGTTCAATATGCACCATTCAAAGCCACATCATCAATTTTCAACCCTTTTCGGACTTCATTTGCTATTTTTCATGCATTTAATGATTTTTTTGAGCTAAATGACCCTGAAATTGAAAAGCACTACAAATGAACTCTGAAAAGGTTAAAACTTGGCATGGTATCATAATTTCACCAACATAGCATCTGCTAAAATGTTTAGAGAGTCATGGCAAAAACTAAATGCATTTCGTTTACAAACTGGACAATCTCTTTCGAAGTATCAGGTTTTCGGACGAGAACTCATCTATTACAAAGGGATTTCATTTTTTGACATGTAACTGGAGTGATATTCTAGATCAAAACCATCATCAGAATAGTTGTGGAGCATAACTATGGCTTTCAACCCAGAATCAAAGGTGCAAAATATTCGGTTATCTTCACTTTTTCTTCATGTGTGTCCCTTGCTTACTATGCCATAACCGTGGATAATCTTCATCGTTTAACAGGATGCTTGTGTAAGCCTTAACTTTGAAGGGAGGAACTTCATGAAACTTTTCATAATCTTCAGACATGTTTGTCTTGTCCTCCACTCCCATGATGTTTCTTTTCCCTGAAGGAACTATGTGGCGCTTTGGCTCATCGTATGATGTATTCGCTTCCTTATCTTTTCTTTTTCTCGGTTTGGTAGACATGTCCTTCGCATAGAAAACCTGCGCCACATCATTGGCTAGGACGAATGGTTCATCCGTGTACCCAAGATTGTTGAGATCTACTGCTGTCATTCCGTACTAGGGTCTACCTGTACCCCGCCTCCTGACAGATTGACCCATTTGCACTGAAACAAAGGGACCTTAAAATCACGTCCATAGTCAAGTTCCCATATCTCCTCTATGTAACCATGGTATGTGTCCTTTGCCCCATTGGTGTTTGTGTTGGGGAATATTGCATGGAAAACAAAAACAATTCTACGCACACGCAAGATCTATCCATGGAGATGCATAGCTACGAGAGGGGGAGTGTGTCTACGTACCGTCATAGACTATAAGCGGAAGCGTTGAGACAACGCGGTTGAAGTAGTCGAATAGCTTCGTGATCCAATCGACAGAGCACCGAACGTACGGCACCTCCGCGTTCAGCACACGTTCAGCTCGGTGACTTCCTCGACTTCTTGATCCAGCAAGACGGCGAGGTAGTGGATGAGTTCTGGCAGCATGACGGCGTGGTTACGGTGATGGTGATGCTATCTCTGCAGGGCTTCGCCTAAGCATTGCGAGAATATGGCCGAGGGACGGAACTGTGGAGGGGGGCATCGCACACGGCTAAGCAATTGTTGTCTCGATGTGTGGCACCCCATCCCCGTATATATATAAGTGGGGGGAGGAGGGAGCAGCCAAGGGGCACCCCCAAGTAGGCCAAATCCTACATGGGGTTTCCCCCAATTCGCCCGCCCCTTACCATATTTGCTGGAGGGAAAAGGAAGGGAGGGAAGAGGAAAGGAAGGGGGAGGCCAACTCCCCCCTTTCCTTCTCCCACCTATCCGGCAACCTAGGAGGGGTGCGCCAGTCCCTTGTGGGCTGGTGTGCTCCTCCTCTTTGGCCCATATGGCCCATTAACCTCCCGGGGTGTCCAGAACCCCTTCCGGTGACCCGATTCCAACCCGGTACATTCCGAAACTCTTTCGGTGTCCAAATATCATCGTCCTATATATCAATCTTTATCTCCGGACCATTCCGGAGCTCCTCGTCATGTCCGTGATCTCATTCGGGACTCTGAATAACATTCGGTCATCAATTCACAAAACTCATATAATACTATATCGTCAACGAACGTTAAGCGTGCGGACCCTACGGGTTCGGGAATTATGTAGACATGACCGAGACGTCACTCCGGTCAATAACCAATAGTGGAACCTGGATGCCCATATTGGTTCCTACATATTCCACGAAGATCTTATCGATCGAACCATAATGACAAAATACGTATTTCCCTTTGTCCGTCGGTATGTTACTTACCTGAGATGCGATCGGCGGTATCTCCATACCTAGTTCAATCTCGTTACTGGCAAGTCTCTTTACTCGTTCCGTAATACATCATCCCGTAACTAACTCCTTAGTCACTTTGCTTGCTAAGTTCTGTGATGTGTATTACCAAGAGGGCCCAGAGATACCTCTCCGAAACACGGAGCGACAAATCCCAGTCTTGATCTATGCCAACTCAACAGACACCTTCGGAGATACCTGTAGAGCATCTTTATGATCACCCAGTTACATTGTGACGTTTGATAGCACACAAGGTATTCCTCCGGTATCCTAGAGTCGCATAATCTCATGGTCTGAGGAACATGTATTGACATTCAAGAAAGCAGTAGCAATAAACAGAACGCTCATATGCTAAGCTAACGGATGGGTCTTGTCCATCACATCATTCTCCTAATGATGTGATCCCGTTATCAAATGACAACTCATGTCTATGGTTAGGAAACCTTAACCATCTTTGATCAACGAGCTAGTCTAGTAGAGGCTTACTAGGGACATGGTATTTGTTTATGTATTCACACATGTATTTAAGTTTCCGGTCAATACAATTCTAGCATGAATAATAAACCATTATCATGAATAAGGAAATATGATAATAACAATTTTATTATTGCCACTAGGGCATATTTCCATCAGTCTCCCACTTGCACTAGAGTCAATAATCTAGTTCACATCGGCATGTGATTAACACCCAAAGAGTTTACTAGAGTCAATAATCTAGTTCACATCACCGTGTGATTAACACTCAAAGAGTTCTAAGGTGTGATCATGTTTTTCTTGTGAGAGAGATTTTTAGTCAACAGGTCTGCAACATTTAGATCCGTGTGTACTTTGCAAATCCTTATCTCATACAATAGATGCTACTATCATGCTTTACTTGGAGCTATTCCAAATGACTGCTCCATTATACGTATCCGGTTTGCTACTCAGAGTTATCTAGATCGGTGTCAAAGCTTGCATCGACGTAACCCTTTAGGACGAACTCTTTATCACCTCCATAATCGATAAAAATTTCCTTAGTCCTAAGGATAATTTTGACCACTGTCCGGTGATCCACTCCTGGATCACTCTTGTACCCCCTTTGCCAGACACGTGGCAAGGCACACATCAGGTGTGGTACACAGCATGGCATACATTATAGAACCTATGACTGAGGCATAGGGAATGACTTTCATTCTCTCTTTATCTTCTGCCGTGGTCGGGCTTTGAGTCTTACTCAACTTCATACCTTACAATACAGGCAAGAACTCCTTCTTTGACTGATCCATTTTGAACTCCTTCAAAATCTTGTCAAGGTATGTACTCATTGAAAGTCTTATCAAGTGTCTCGATCTATATCTATAGATCTTGATGCCCAATATATAAGCAGCTTCACCGAGGGCTTTCATTGAAAAATTCTTATTCAAGTATCCCTTTATGCCATCCAGAAATTCTATATCATTTCCAATCAACAATATGTCATCCACATATAATATCAGAAATGCTCCGGGGGTACCGGATGAGATCACGGACATGACGAGGAGTCTCAAAATGGTCGAGAGGTAAAGATTCATATAAAACACTATGATATTCGGACACCGGAAGTGTTCCGGGGGTACCGGGTACATATCGGGTCACCGGAAAGGGGTTCCGGGCACCCCCGGCAAAGATATGGGCCTAATGGGCCAAGAGGGGAAACGCAGTAGCCAGCAGGGGCTGCTGTGCCCCCCATATGGGCCACACCTTAGGAGGAAGGAAAGGGGAGAAGATAGAAGGAAGGGGAGGGATTCGGCCTCCCCCTTCCTTCCCTCCTCCCTCCTCTTTCCTTCCCCCTCCGGTGGATATGGTAAGGGGGGAGGCCGAATTGGCAGGCGCCCAAGTAGGATTCCTCCTACTTGGGGCGCCCCCTTGGCTGCCTCCCCTCCCCTCCAACCTATATATATGAGGGGGGGCGCACCGCTAGAACACACACCAACAATTGTTAGCCGTGTGCGGCGCCCCCCTCCACAGTTTACGCCTCCGGTCATATCTTCGTAGTGCTTAGGCGAAGCCCTGCGCGGATCACTTCACCATCACCGTCACCATGCTGTCGTGCTGACGGAACTCATCCCCCTCGACACTTTGCTGGATCAAGAGTTCGAGGGACATCATCGAGCTGAACGTGTGCAGAACTCGGAGGTGCCGTACGTTCGGTGCTTGATCGGTCGGAACGAGAAGAAGTTCGACTACATCAAACGCGTTACCAAAATGTTTCCGCTTTCGGTCTACAAGGGTACGTGGACACACTCTCCCCCTCTTGTTGCTATGCATCTCCTAGATAGATCTTGCGTGAGCGTAAGATTTTTTTTGAAATTGCATGCTACGTTTACCAACAGTGGTATCAGAGCCAGGTCTATGCGTAGATGATATGCACGAGTAGAACACAAAGAGTTGTGGGCGGTGATCGTCATACTGCTTACCACCAATGTCTTTTTTTGATTCGGCGGTATTGTTGGATGAAGCGGCCCAGACCAACCTTACATGACCACGTTCATGAGACCGGTTCCACCGACAGACATGCAACTAGTTTTGCATAAAGGTGGCTGGCGGGTGTCTGTTTCTCCTACTTTAGTTGAATCGAATTTGACTGCGGCCGGTCCTTGTTGAAGGTTAAAACAGCAAACTTGATAAATCACTGTTGTGGTTTTGATGCGTAGGTAAGAACGGTTCTTGCTAGAAGCCCGTAGCAGCCACGTAAAACTTGCAACAACAAAGTAGAGGACGTCTAACTTGTTTTTGCAGGGCATGTTGTGATGTTATATGGTCAAGACATGATTTGAGATACGTTGTTGTATGAGATGATCATGTTTTGTAGAAGTTATCGGCAACTGGCAGGAGCCTTATGGTTGTTGCTTTATTGTATGAAATGCAAACACCATGTAATTGCTTTACTTTATCACTATGCGTTAGCGATAGTTGTAGAAGCAATAGTTGGCGAGATGACCACGACGCAATGATGGAGATCAAGGTGTCGAGCCGGTGACGATGGAGATCATGACGATCCTTTGGAGATGGAGATCAAAAGCACAAGATGGTGATGGCCATATCATGTCACATATTTTGATTGCATGTGATGTTTATCTGTTATGCATCTTATTTTGCTTAGTACGGCGGTAGCATTATAAGATGATCCCTTCACTAAATTTCAAGGTATAAGTGTTCTCCCTGAGTATGCACCGTTGCGACAGTTCGTCGTGTTGAGACACCACGTGATGATCGGGTGTGATAGACTCTACGTTCAAATACAATGGGTGCAAGACAGTTTTGCACATGCGGAATACTCGGGTTAAACTTGACGGGCCTGGCATGTACAGACATGGCCTCGGAACACTGGAGACCGAAAGATCGAACGTGAATCATATAGTAGATATGATCAACATAGAGAGGTTCACCATTGATGACTACTCCATCTCACGTAATGATCGGACATGGTTTAGTTGATTTGGATCACGTATCATTTAGATGACTTGAGGAATGTCTATCTAAGTGGGAGTTCTCAAGTAATTTGATTAATTGAACTTTAATTTATAATGAACTTAGTCCTGATAGTATTTGCAAATTATGTTGTAGATCAATAGCTCGTGTTGTAGCTCCGCTATGTTTTTGATATGTTCCTAGAGAAAACTAAGTTGAAAGATGTTAGTAGCAATGATGCAGATTGGATCCGTGATCTGAGGATTATCCTCATTGCTGCACAGAAAAATTATGTCCTTGATGCACCACTAGGTGACAGACCTATTGTAGGAGCAGATGCAGACGTTATGAACGTCTGGCAAGCTCAGTATGATGACTACTTAATAGTTTAGTGCACCATGCTTTACGGCTTAGAACCGGGACTTCAAAAATGTTTTGAATGCCACGGAGCATATGAGATGTTCCAAAAGGCTGAAATTAGTATTTCAGACTCATGCCCGTGTCGAGAGGTTTGAGACCTCTGACAAGTACTTTGCCTACAAGATGGAGGAGAATAGCTCAGCCAGTGAGCATGTGCTCAGAAAGTCTGGGTACTACAATCACTTGAATCAAGTGGGAGTTAATCTTCCAGATAAGATAGTGATTGGCAGAGTTCTCTAGTCACTATCACCAAGTTACTAGAACTTAACGATAAACTTTAATATGCAAGGGATGACGAAAACGATTCCCAAGCTCTTCGCGATGCTGAAATCAGCGAAGGTAGAAATCAAGAAATAGCATCAAGTGTTGATGGTTAACAAGACCACTAGTTTCAAAAAAAAGGGCAAGGGAAAGAAAGGGAACTTCAAGAAGAATGACAAGCAAGTTGCCACCCCTGGGAAGAAACCCAAAGCTGGACCCAAGCCTGAAACGGAGTGCTTCTACTGCAAAGGGACTGGTCACTTGAAGCGGAATTGCCCCAAGTATTTGGCGGATAAGAAGGGTGGCAAAGTGAACAAAGGTATAGTTGATATACATGTTATTGATGTGTACTTTACTAGTTTTCATAGTAGCCCCTGGGTATTTGATACCGGTTCAGTTGCTAAGATTAGTAACTCAAAACAGGAGTTGCAAAATGAACAGAGACTAGTTAAGGGCAAGGTGACGATGTCTGTTGGAAGTGATTCCAAGGTTGATAAAATCACCATCGCACACTCCCTCTACCTTCGGGATTAGTGTTGAACCTAAATAAATGTTATTTGGTGCTTGCATTGAGCATGAATATGATTGGATCATGATTATTGCGATACGGTTATTAATTTAAGTCAGAGAATAATTGTTGTTCTGTTTACATGAATAAAACCTTCTATGGTCATACACCCAATATAAATGGTTTATTGAATCTCGATCGTAGTGATACACATATTCATAATATTGATGCCAAAAGAAGCAAAGTTGATAATGGTAGTGCAACATATTTGTGGCACTGCCGTTTAGGTCATATTGGTGTAAAGCGCATGAAGAAATTCCATACAGATGGGCTTTTGGAATCACTTGATTATGAATCATTTGATACTTGCGAACCATGCCTCATGGGCAAGATGACTAAAACTCCGTTCTCCGGAACAATGGAGCAAGTCAATGACTTATTGGAAATAGTACATACCGATGTATGCGGTCCAATGAGTGTTGAGGCACGCGGCGGGTATCGTTATTTTCTAACCTTCACTGATGATTTGAGTAGATATGGGTATATCTACTTGATGAAACACAAGTCTAAAACATTTGAAAAGTTCAAAGAATTTCAGAGTGAAGTAGAGAATCATCATAACAAGAAAATAAAGTTTCTACGATCTGATCGCGGAGGTGAATATTTGAGTTACGAGTTTGGCCTTCATTTAAGAAAATGTGGAATTGTTTCACAGCTCACGCCACCTGGAACACCACAGCGTAATGGTGTGTCCGAACATCGTAACCGTACTTTATTAGATATGGTGCATTTTATGATGTCTCTTACCGATTTACCACTATCGTTTTGGGGTTATGCATTAGAGACAGCTGCATTCACGTTAAATAGGGCACCGTCTAAATCCGTTGAGATGACACCGTATGAACTATGGTTTGGCAACAAACCTAAGGTGCCATTTCTTAAAGTTTGGGCATGCGATGCTTATGTGAAAAAGCTTCAACCTGATAAGCTCGAACCCAAAGCGGAGAAGTGTGTCTTCATAGGATACCCTAAAGAAACAATTGGGTATACTTCTACCACAGATCTGAAGGCAAGATCTTTGTTGCCAAGAATGGGTCCTTTCTAGAGAAGGAGTTTCTCTCGAAAAAAGTGAGTGGGAGGAAAGTGGAACTTGATGAGGTAATTGTACCTTCTCTCGAATTAGAAAGTAGCTCATCAGAGAAAACAGTTCCCGTGATGCCTACACCAATAAGAGAGGAAGAAAATGATAAAGATCATAAAGCTTCAGATCAAGTTACTACTGAACCTCGTAGGTCTACCAGAGTACGTTCCGCACCAGAGTGGTACGGTAATCCTGTTCTGGAAGTTATGTTGTTAGACAACGGCGAACCTACGAACTATGAAGAAGCTATGATGAGCCTAGATTCCGACAAATGGCTTGAGGCCATGAAATCTGATATATGATCCATGTATGAGAACAAAGTGTGGACTTTGGTGGACTTGCCCGATGATCATCAAGCCATTGAGAATAAATGGATTTTTAAGAGGAAGACAGATGTTGATGGTAATATCACTGTCTACAAAGCTCGACTTGTTGCGAAAGGTTTTTGACAAATTCAAGGGGTTGACTACGATGAGACTTTCTCACCCGTAGCGATGCTTAAGTCTGTCCGAATCATGTTAGCAATTGCCGCATTTTATGATTATGAAATCTGGAAATTGAATGTCAAAACTGCATTCCTTAATGGATTTCTTAAAGAAGAGTTGTATATGATGCAACCAGAAGGTTTTGTCGATCCTAAGGGTGCTAACAAAGTGTGTAAGCTCTAGCGATCCATCTATGGACTCGTGCAAGCATCTCAGAGTTAGAATATACGCTTTGATGAGGTGATCAAAGCATATGGTTTTATACAAACTTACGGTGAAGCCTGTATTTACAAGAAAGTGAGTGGGAGCTCTGTAGCGTTTCTAATATTATATGTGGATGACATATTGTTGATTGGAAATGATATAGAATTTTTTGATGGCATAAATGTATACTTGAATAAGAGTTTTTCAATGAAAGACCTCGGTGAAGCTGCTTATATATTGGGCATCAAGATCTATAGGGATAGATCAAGACGCTTGATAGGACTTTCACAAAGCACATACCTTGACAAAGTTTCGAAGAAGTTCAAAATGGATCAGTCAAAGAAAGGGTTCTTGCCTATCTTGCAAGGTGTGAAGTTGAGTCGGACTCAATGCCCGACCACGGCAGAAGATATAGAGAAAATGAAAGTAATTCCCTATGCCTCAGCCATAGGTTCTATTATGTATGCCATGCTGTGTACCAGACCTGATGTGTGCCTTGCCATAAGTTTGGCGGGGAGGTATCAAAGTAATCCAGGAGTGGATCACTGGACAGCGGTCAAGAATATCCTGAACTACCTGAAAAGGACCAAGGACATGTTTCTCGTTTATGGAGGTGACGAAAAGCTCGTCGTAAAGGGTTACGTCGATGCAAGTTTCAACACTGATTCGGATGACTCTAAGTCACAAACCGGATACGTATTTATATTGAATGGTGGAGCTGTCAGTTGGTGCAGTTCCAAACAGAGCGTCGTGGCAGGATCTACGTGTGAAGCGGAGTACATAGCTGCTTCGGAAGCAGCGCATGAAGGAGTCTGGAAAAAGGAGTTCATGTCCGATCTAGGAGTGGTACCTAGTGCATCGGATCCTATGACTCTCTATTGTGACAACACTGGCACCATTGCCATTGCCAAGGAGCCAAGGTTTCACAAGAAGACCAAGCATATCAAGCGCCGCTTCAACTCCATTCGTAATTACATTAAGGATGTAGACATAGAGATTTGCAAAGTACATACGGATCTGAATGTGGCAGACCCATTGACTAAACCTCTTCCGCGAGGAAAACATGATCAGCACCAAGACTCCATGGGTGTTAGATTCATTACTATGTAATCTAGATTATTGACTCTAGTGCAAGTGGGAGACTGATGGAAATATGCTCTAGAGGCAATAATAAAGTTGTTATTATTTTATATTTCCTTATTCATGATAAAGGTTTATTATTCATGCTAGAAGTGTATTGACCGAAAACTTAAATACATGTGTGAATACATAAACAAATACCGTGTCCCTAGTGAGCCTCTACTAGACTAGCTCATTGATCAAAGATGGTTAAGGTTTCCTAACCATAGACATGAGTTGTCATTTGATAATGGGATCACTTCATTAGGAGAATGATGTGATGGACAAGACCCATCCGTCAGCTTCATATGATCGTTCTGTTTATTGCTACTCCTTTCTTGAATGTCAAATACATGTTCCTCAGACCATGAGATCATGCAACTCCTGGATACCGAAAAATACCTTGTGTGCTATCAAACGTCACAACGTAACTGGGTGATCATAAAGATGCTCTACAGGTATCTCCGAAGGTTTCTGTTGAGTTGGCATGGATCGAGACTGGGATTTGTCACTCTGTGTTTCGGAGAGGTATCTCTGGGCCCTCTCGGTAATGCACATCATAAGCTTGCAAGCAAAGTGACTAAGGAGTTAGTTACGGGATGATGTATTACGGAGCGAGTAAAGAGACTTGCTGGTAACAAGATTGAACTAGGTATGGAGATACTGACGATCGAATCTCGGGCAAGTAACATACTGATGAACGAAGGGAATTGTGTATGTTGTCATTGCGGTTCGACCGATAAGATCTTCGTGGAATATTTAGGAACCAATATGGGCATCCAGGTTCCGCTATTGGTATTGACCGAAGAGGCGTCTCGGTCATGTCTACATCCTTCCTGAACCCGCAGGGTCCACACGCTTAACGTTCATTGACGATATAGTGTTATATAAGTTATATGAATTGGTGACCGAATGTTGTTCGGAGTCTTGGATGAGATCACAAACATGACAAGGAGTTCTGGAATGGTCCGGAGGTAAAGATTGATATATAGGACGATGGTATTCGGACACCGGAAGAGTTTCGGAGTGCACCGGGTAGTCATCTCGGGGCACCGGAAGGGGTTCCGGACACCCCCGGGTAGTGTATGGGCCTAATGGGCCAAAGGGGGGTGGGGACAGACGAGCCCACTAGGGGGCTGGCACGCCCCTTCCCTTGGCTGGCTAGCCCTAGGGGAAGGAAAGGGGAGCGGTGTGGTCCCTCCTGCCTTTCCCTCCTCGTGAGAGAAAGGAAAGGGGGGGGGGGGGGGGGGCGCCTCCTCCCCTGCCTTCCTCCCGCCCTCAAATAAGGAAGGGGGGGGGGCGAATTGGGGAAGACCCCAAGTAGGATTCGGCCTACTTGGGGGCGCCCCTTGGCTGCTCCCTCCTCCTCCCCACCTATATATATACGCCGGGGGGGGGGGGGGGGGGTTGCCACACACCACCACGATAATTGCTTAGCCGTGTGCGGCGCCCCCTCCACAGTTCCGTCCCTCGGTCATATTTTCGTAGTGCTTAGGCGAAGCCCTGCGGAGATAGCATCACCATCACCGTCACCACGTCGTCGTGCTGCCAGAGCTCATCCACTACCTCGCCGTCTTGCTGGATCAAGAAGTCGAGGACGTCACCGACCTGAACGTGTGCTGAACGCGGAGGTGCCGTACGTTCGGTGCTCGGTCGGTTGGATCGCGAAGCTGTTTGACTACTTCAACCGCGTTGTCTCAACGCTTCCGCTTACTGTCTACGAGGGTACGTAGACACACTCCCCGCTCTCGTAGCTATGCATCTCCATGGATAGATCTTGCGTGTGCGTAGAATTTTTTTTGTTTTCCATGCAACATTCCCCAACAAGGGACACCGCCGGACTCCGGGGAAGGCCAACATCTGGGAGGCCGGCGCCGCCGTCCCCAACTGCACCCTCCCAACGCACACAAAGTGTTTGATATAATGCACAAGAGGGGGGAGAGAGGAGAAGGAAGAAGAAAGAATCAACGCGCACACATGGCCTTTTTTTTTGCCCAGTGAGATCCTGATGAGTGGGCCCCACCTGTCGGATTCGTCATCAAAACACGCTAAAGCCTCCGATCAGAACTATTTGCACAAATATTACGGCAGGCCTTTTTTTGCCAAAAAAAGAAGAAGAAGAGTAGCCTTCAATGTGGTTGTTTTGTGCAATTACCTCTGCTTTTCCCAACCTCGTTGAATTTCTGATGTAGTTCTCATCATCTTCAGGTATATATGGTAGCATATTTGTCGCCCCCCATTGGTGTCATAATTAAAGGGGACATATACAAACATTCGTGTCTCTCCATTGCCAATAGCTGCAACGGTCCAACTTCTACCCCACCTCAGTCGCCTCCGCAGTGCACCGCCGTGAAGCACTACGGAGGTAAAGTGTTCTCACAGATCATCTTGTCCCTACTAAATTCTCAACATAATTTCAAAGTAATATATAAAAAAAATTTCAAAAAAAATCGCGCTCTGGAAATTTGAAATTTGAAAACGAGCTGGCATTTTCTGCGTATCTAGCGTCCTTCTAGCTCAAGAGAAAAAAAGGAAGATAGATAATTCTATGGTTTGTTTATTTTGGATACTTAGGTTGTTTCTATTTTCCCAAAATAGACAGAGAAAACAAAATTTTAGTTTGTTCGAGCGGTCTTCGGGTGTGGGGGACATTACCGTAAAGACTGTCAAATGGGCCAGGTGAGGTGATGCGTGGGGACTGGGGAGGAGGAGGTGGGATGGACAACCATAACGACCATATGCACCAACTTAGTAAAGAAGATACACGTTCGTATCCACAAATGGTATGCTGCATTGCTATCTGAATGGGAATCTACAAATAATCCAAAGCCTAGATGCAGTGTCACTACTAAACAGCGATGGAAGGCCCCCCCGCGGATTGGGTAATGATCAACACTGATGCATCGCTTTTCAGTGAGATAAATATGGGTGCCTGGGGCTGTATCGCTAGGGATTCTGCTGGTGAGGCAATTTTTGCAGCTGCGGGCAAATTGTCAAGTATTTCCGAAGCGATCCATGCAGAAGCGCTGGCTCTGATGAAAGCTATGACTATACACATGGCGGAGGGTTTCGGTATGGGCCATGTGATTTTCAACACTGACTGTTTGCCCCTATCCCAAGCAGTGTGCTCCACAAGTGCTGACCGTGCAAAGTTGGGTACTCTCTTTAGGGAGATAACGTTTTTCCTTCAAATGGTTTTCATCAACTACAAAGTTATTTTCAACTCACGTGATTGTAATATGCCTGCACACTTGCTTGCTAGTCATGGTGGTAGTTTAGTCTCGGAAAGCCAGCGTGTCTGGCTAACCGGGTTACCTACTGATGTAATGGGTGCTGTGGCCGACTATTTAGTCGCCCCCACCAGTTAATGGAATCACGGTGTTCCACGTAAAAAAAAAGGTCAACAATAAAAATGTCTTTTTTTTATCTGGATTATTCCTTTACACCACATTTCTCTCTTTTTCACCCCTACCGCTCAAGAAGATATCATCTTTCGACCTCTAACTCTTACATCAGCTTTATCTCTGGCTCTATGGTCATTGCGCCCTCGCTTTCATCTAGTGCCACCCCGCCCGTTGCCAAACCTTCGTAATCTGTGTACCTTCAACTACTCCGGTGAATCTCTGTTCTGGTCTCCTACGACGCCTTCGACGCCCACCCCGTGGCACTTCTTGCTCCGCTGCCGTTGCATCGCTGGTCTGCTCTCCTTCGCCTACTCTGACGAATCTTTGTAACAGTTGCCCGCAAATGAAGAATAACCAAAGAAAACAGACCAATTATTTAAGTGCATTGTACCTATAGGTCAACCACAACGCTTTTAGACTCCTAGTATTGGAGGGCAAAATATGTGCGACTTCTCAACTTAATACAGAAATAGCATAACATTTCCTCGACCCAGACATCTGGTTTGCCACCACTAGAAATGACCATGCATGTAATGCTGGAATACTACTGTTTTTTCTTCATGTCTGCCGTGATCTCTAACTGCAATTTTTTCATAAAGATTGTTAGAAGCACAGGTTAGCACGCCTTGTTGCTAGCAGCACAATGTAGCCAAATGTTTTGAAAACCGTGTGTCTGGTGAATCGGCTCTTGTGTCCACTCTGTTTAACGAAGAATGCCGAGGCGCAAACCTAAATTAGTTATTTGAGTAGCAAAAGTGATTAGTGATGAATATGAATCAGAATTGAAGTAAAATGCTAGAGCATCTAATGAATAGAAATTGGCACCTGAGGGCTATGGCATGTCAAAAGTGTCATAGGCCAAGTTATTCAGCTCCATCTGAACTTTTTTACGCGCCACCAAACTTGTCAACAAAACCACCCCCCCTGCATTGCATTTGAATTGAGCCACACAATTTTTATACACAAAAGCATTTTCTACCTTCTGCACTGCAAAGGCACAAAAAAATCATATGTGATGCGCGATGGTTGGAGGTCATGGGAAAAAAGACAGCATACCTAAAAGTCTCAAACAAAAATAGCAGAAAACAAGATCTTGTTGTGAAACTTCGGTGGTGGCACCGGAGTTGGTCGATCACACTTGCCAATCACACCATTCAATAAAACAGAATAACCCATAGCACAATCATGAACAACAGAACAATGCACACGAGATGTAGGGACAGAAACTTGGGAGCTTTTTCTCTATTAATCTTTTGGTGGTTCCTTGTACAAGATCAAGTGAGCTACTCCACACTTGGTCGATCACACTTGCC
Source organism: Thinopyrum elongatum (assembly GCA_011799875.1). Classification (NCBI taxonomy): domain Eukaryota; kingdom Viridiplantae; phylum Streptophyta; class Magnoliopsida; order Poales; family Poaceae; genus Thinopyrum; species Thinopyrum elongatum. The sequence goes on along the minus strand of CM022299.1, from coordinate 636,460,140 downwards.
AATCACACCATTCAATAAAACAGAAGAACTCATAGCACAATCATGAACAACAGAACAATGAACACGAGATGTAGGGACAGAAACTTGGGAGCTTTTTCTCTATTAATCTTTTGGTGGTTCCTTGTACAAGATCAAGTGAGCTACTCTACACATTTGTGTTGTGTTGTGTTGTGTTGTTGTGTAAAACTCTCCCCAAAGGATGATATATATAGCCATCTATTTCTTAGCCCATAAGCAATCTTGTTTCACAAGTTTGCTAGACTCCTTGCTCACCAAGTTACTTCACCTCTCAAAGCTTATCTACAAGATACCTTGGGGAGGAAGGAACTCGCATGGCAAGTTTCCTTAGTAATGAAGCCAACTTGTAGGGTAAGCTTGCTTAGTGGAGAAGGAAACTTGTATGGTAAGCTTGCTTCCTTGAGAAGGAAACTTGCATGGGCGAGATGTTTGTATTTGGTAGTCGCCACATAACTAAGTGTTAACATAACACATGGTTTCATAACACTCCCCCTTGGCGATTACCATGCCATGCACATGCCTCATTAAAAACTCATCCCAAAACCCCAGTGGGAAAAAAGGGATGGAGAAAAGAGTACATTGCATACACAAATTGCCTTATTAAAATTCATATGTGAGAAACTCAGTGGGAAAAAACTCACTAAGGAAAAAAGAGTACAATGAATAATCTCCTGGATCAGCTGCGGCCTTCAGAACCGATGATGTTTTAAATCACCTTGTATTGCACATGTTGCCTCATTAAAAACCTTACGTGAGAAAACCCAGTGGTAAAAAGTCAATAAGGGAAAAAGAGTACAATGGTTAATCTCCAGGATTAGTTTTGGTCTTCAGAACAGATGATCTTTCAGATCATCTTATATAGGTTAGGCTGTGGGGATTTTCTTCCCCTGATCATTGCAACTCTCTATGTCATCTCATACCAATTCCACAAACGCATTTATCAAAGCTTGTTGTGGGTAGAGACTTGGTGAGTAAATCTGCAAGATTTTCACCTGACTTATTTTGCAAGATCTTCACTTCCCCGTTCTTCTGGAGTTCATGGGGGTAGATGTTGGGGAACGTGAGCACGCCCAGGACCACTATGGAGACTGCATACAAGGTTTGATCTGATCCGTACCGACTCGAAGCGCAGCAGAAGGAGAGTCAGTGGAGATCGTCAGTGCAGATCCCCGCAGCTAGGATTTACAACCTCCCAACCGCGAGGATGTAATCCCTCATCGGATAGCCCTTCGGGAGGCGATCGGAGAGTCCCCCGGACGATGTCACGGACAGCCCTTCGGGAGGACACTCGAACAGCCCCTCGGGTAAAAGATCGAAAATACGACCTCTCTACGGGGTTGCACACATCCGGTGTCAGCTATCCGGCAGGGCTTCGCAGTCAAGAACTATTTCCTGCCAGAACCCAGACAGCCTTTCGGCTCTACGAAACTATTTCGCTGGGAGGGAGAGAGAAGCCAGACAAGTCTATGCCATGTGTATGAGAGCAAGGATGAAGTTTGGGCAAACCCTCACCTCCTATTTATAGGAAAACCAAGGGGTAGGATGGGTATTCAAAATACCAAAAGTGCCCATGAAGGAATCCCTTCTCAAGGGTAAAAGGGGAAAGCCAAAGGATAAGTGGTGCTCCATGTAGGAGCACCACATGTGACCGGCCACCCTCTTGGTGGGGCCCCCCCAAGGGGGCCTCATCCATCCATGTCACCCCCAAGATCTTTTGAGCAACCCCCCAAAAAAAGGCTTTCCCAAATAGTAACCGTAAAGTGATTTTCACTATTCACGGAAACAATTTTCCGCGACCGTTAAATCCGAAAATATTTCTATGGGTCTTAGAATAATTCCAGTACCCACACAAATTATTTTGGACGTGTTCCGAAACAATTTCGGATTAGTGATTTTCATCTGCGAAAAGCAACCAAATCGGTTCCGGCAGCTCCAGAACATTTCCGGTTTTTATCTCGGAAAATTCCCAGAAGTTTCCAGAATGATTCTGGCACCCTCCAAGAATTATAAGGCATGTGCTGAAACCAATTTGATTTAATGGTATCCCCTGAAACAACTTTTTAGTTTTACTGAAACTCATCTGGTGTCCTCTCCCTCCGGAACTTTTCCGCTGTCTCCGAAACATTTTTCGGAGACTTTCTCTCAGACTCCCTGTCTAGTATTCAGTAGATAGATGACCCTTAAGAGTGTGACCCTATAGGTTCGGTGAAGTATAGATATGACCCGAAACCCCATCCGATCAATGATCAACATCGGAGCCGTGGACACCCATATTGACCCCTATACCCGCACGAATGAATATTCGAGTGAACCTCCAGTTGCCATGTGCTATTCCTGTTGCTTCGTGATATGTTACAAACACCCGAGGTGAGATTTATTGCATCCCCGTGGATCAACAATTGTCCACCATGGAAGTTACCTCGTTACCGGTTTTGTTCTCTTTTCTCGTTTCCGTGTTCTGGCATCCCAGTGATCAAATCACAATGTGTCTGGCCAGACGATGATGGATACCGTAACACCGAGAGGGCCGAGAATATCTCTCCATTGTCGGAGGAGCAAATCCCAATCTTGAGCTATCTTGTTACTTGCCATACTTTTCTGTGAACCCGTAAGCCGCCGTTATAGCCACCCAGTTACGGATGACATTTAACAAACCCCAAAGTTCACGAAGCAAGCACGAAGGAACTCGATACTCTCATGGTCTAAGGAATTATGCAAACATTAACTATCTCTGTGATATTAACCATTAACTTGTGACGAATGTATCTCATAGCATAACATCAAATTTGGGTCGATTCAACACAAGTGTTCTACCAACATTGTGCCCTCAAAATTGCCGGCATAGACATGCCCATGATAAGGAAAACAGGATCATCATGCAATACTTGAGCCAGTCTTAGAGGCATGACCGGGAATACATTTTACCGTTTATTATACCACACGTGCACATGAGTTTCCCTCCAAGCCTCGTGGATATTGTAGACTCGAGAATCATTGCAGTTATAGCATGAAACATAAACATTCATTACAAACTTGGAGATACAAAATAACTGTTATTACTGCCTCTAGGGCATATCTCCTACAGACTCCCACTTGCACTAGAGTCATAATCCAGTTACATGGCTTCCCTAACACCAATGGCTATCCGGTGCTGCTCATTCTTTGCTCGTGGTAGAGGCTTTGTCATCGGGTCTGACACATTCAGATCCTTGTGAACTTTGCGTACTTTCACTAAACCCTCTTCGACATGATGTCGAATGAGTTTATATTTGCATTGAATATGTCTTCTCTTATGGTGCGAACTTGGCTCCCTTGCCTGAGCCACGGCACCACTATTATCACAATAGATCTCCACCGGGTCCAGAGCACTTGGAGCCACACCAAGGTCTTCCAGAAATTGCTTGATCCATATCGCCTCCTTGGAGGCTTCTGAAGCTGCAACATATTCCGCCTCCGTCGTAGAATCCGCCACAGTGTTTTGCTTGGAACTTTTCCAATCAACTGCGCCACCGTTCAATACGAAAACATAGCCTGATTGAGATTTGATGTCATCTGGGTCAGTCATGAAGCCTGCATTAGTGTAACCACTTAAAATGAGCACTTCATCACCTCCGTACACAAGGAGTTAATCCTTGGTCCTTCTGAGGTACTTAAGAATACCCTTGACTGCGGCCCAGTGTTCCAATCCTAGATCACTTTGGTACCGGCTGCTAACACTTAGCGCATAGGAAACATCCGGTCTTTTACATAGCATGGCATACATAATAGAACCAACTGCCGAAGCATATGGAACATCATTCATTTGTACTCGCTCATCGAGAGTCCAAGGACACTGATTTTGCAAAGAATTGTGCCAGGTGACATGGGGAGTAGGCCTTTCTTGGAGTTCTCCATGTTGAACCTTTTCAACACCTTGTCAATGTACGTGCTTTGGCTAAGCGCTATCAGGCGTCTTGATCTATCTCTATAGATCCTGATGCCCAATACATATGCCGCTTCGCCTAAGTCTTTCATTGAAAAACTCTTCTTCAATGGGTCTTTTATTTCACTAATAAAATTCACGTCATTTCCAATCAACATACAGGATTAGAAATGCTTTTGCGCTCCCACTAAACTTCTTGTAAACACAAGATTCTTCGTCATTCCTGATTGTCGGGGACGGATTTCGGGGACACAAAATATCCCAGAAATTTAACCCCTCGTGTTACCACCAGCCCAGTATTACTGTTACTGGTGGACACGTCCTTGTTGCAGATTACCAAGCAATTACAAGAATTGGATACAAGACCATAAAGGTCTAATGATACAAAATTGATTCCGGTGGTGGATGACGGAAATGACTCGTGGTTCTCCAACGACGATGGGGCTCCATTCCCACAGGAACAGCTAATCTGGATAATTCCTATCCGCGTGGCTGTTATCCTAGGCTCCGCATGAACGTCGCTGTGGTAGTCGTCGTAGAACTCCTGACATGGCCATGTAAATAGCCAGGGACAAGCCTGTGAGTACATTTGAATGTACTCGCAAACATCATGAACAAAAGATATACCGAATGCAGCAGATAAAAATATATGATCATGATGAGCCAAACTATATGCATATGCTCATGCTGACTGAAATTTAAATCATGACAATAAAATGATATGAACGTGAACATAGCATGTTAGTCATGATCAAACTTATTAGAAATAAAGCAAATGAATGCCACGGGTAGTCTAGCCAGCCCACGTGACATTCAGCAAAATAAAAGAAATGCCAATCGGGTGTCCACAAGAGTAGTGGCAGAACTGCCTGTAAACTCGAGAGACGCCACGAGAGGCCTTGAAGAGAAATGCCAGTCGGGTGTCAAGTGACGCCACGGTCAGACTTGAAGAGAAATGCCAATCGGGTGTCCACAAGAGTAGTGGCGGGATAAACCGCCTGTTAACTCGAGAGACGCCTCAGGAGGTCTTGAAAATAAAGCTGAGTGCCCGGGGTAGTCTAGCCAGCCTCTGAGACACTCCGAAAATTCAAAATAAGAGAAACAGGTTAGTCCTCAATAATATGCATAACCATAATAATATTTAACATTCATAAAATATTCATGGTAGCATCAGGGTGTCAAATAATTATCCTGCAAAATATTTCAGGCATATTAAAATTATTTCCTCCGGAGACCGACACTTGACCAACCCAGACTGTAGCCCTTAACCGCGGACACGGCTATTCGAATAGGTTTAAAACTCTGCAGAGGGTGTACTCTTTACCCACAAGTAAAGAATTTCTTTAGTCAGTACCGTGACACCGACTAATTCCCATTACGGTCTTTGGGTTGAAAACACACCTGACTAGCACACACCAGATTAACTTTCCGGATGCCAGGAATCACCCAAAGCATCGTTCAAGAAAAACTCTAAGACGGAGAGACCAACGTCCTACATGGGATCACTATTAATACGCGTGGATTCCAATGGGTGCCCCCCTCTCAGTCACAACTGGAAACACCCATGCCCCCTGACCCGATGACATGATTTAGTTCATCAACATGGAAACCCTCATCGTAGCCCCCTATGTGGTGTGTGAACGGAAAGGGGTTAACAACTTACTAAACCATACCCCACCTGTGGCAGGGACAAGTGGCAGCACAAATCAAGTATGGGGGTTACCGGAACAAGACTCGATCTACGGTCGACTCAGGAGGTTTAATTTTTCCTGCAGTGGTTAGCTCAACAAAATATTCTTTCAACAGCAATACCAAACAGGGCCACAACCCTTGCATGCTCCAACATGCATAACAACAAAGGTATGATCATGCTCCAATGTGATCACCCTTCTGCCGGGAATGGTATTTCTCTTAGGCCTGCTCCTGCAAGTTAGTCATGGCAAACACACGATGCACCATACGATGAAACATGCCAACACTACATGCATGCAAATTTTATTTGAATTCAACCTATGCATAATTTATTTATTCATGCAAACAATTAACAATGCAATCACCATATCAAATGTTCAAGATGCTTGCCTTGAGCATGCAGAAAGATTGGGTGCACTCCAAAAGTTTGAGAATTTTATCTTCCCTCCAATTCCTATTTTCAAAAATATTTGAATTACCACTTATAGCAACAACAGTGTTAAAAAGTTGTTTAGAAAATTTTGAAATAAATACTAAAATAAACTAGATGAAAAATAAAAAATAACAGAAAAAGAATCAATTTATTTGGAGTTAATATGAATTACTTATGGAATTTCTAGGTTGAAATAGACGATTAAAGGAACTATTTAATAAACTTAACAAAAACTAAGCCAAGGAAAAATGTTCACCCTATCTAGATTAATATAGCAGTATTTTACGAGCACGTAGAAATTTGATTCACCAAAATTGGACTTGAAATGGTTACTGCAGAATTAATTGAAAGCTACTGGAAAAGAAAAAAGGCAAAATGCAGCAACGCGCCCTGGGCGGAATTTAACCGTCAGGCGCCTCTGGGACAGCCAACTGCGGCCAGCGATGACGACGATGGCGCCTTCGCAAATTACGCCTACTGAAGCGGTAAACACCCTTCTGTGACTGCGCCTCCATTTAAACTGGCGGGTCCGTGGCTTGGGTGGCCGACGAGTGGGTCCCCCTCGTCATGTTTGATATCGGGTGCGCTCGCGGCAAAACAGAGAAAGAGGGGGAGGGCACCGGCGGTGATCGACGGCGTATCAGGGGGTGGCGATGGTGCAGGCATGCTCAGGGTGATCTTCCGCGTCGGTGGGTGGTGGAGTTGACCGCCGGCGTGCACCACAGTGACGGCAGTGTCTACTCCGTCGGACGGTGGCGTTAGGTGATATGGGGTCTTGTTTGAGGGACCTTCAATCGTCAAATTGCCATGCGCGATAGACGAGGAAGTGGACTAGGAAGGTACTGGTGAAATTTGGGATGTAGGGGTGGACGGATGACGTCGATCTCCTGTCGGAAGCAGAGGCAGATCGGGCGGCCGGAATTGGGGAAGAAGACCTTCCCGATGCTATTCGATCCCTCTAGAGTGTGATCGGGGATGGGTGGAGGGGTGGTGCGTACGAAACAAGGCCCAGGGCGGCCTTTATATAGGTGGGTGAGGATGGCCGGAACGGAGAGAGTCTCGGCGGAGTAACTCCGGCCGGTGGGTTGGTTGGGGTCGGTTGGCTTGGACGGTCGCCATGAGTGAGGTCGGTGGAAGCTCCCCGAAGCGCCAGCACTGACGATTCCGGTCTCTATCCACTTCCCCGCAGTGGAGCTCGTGGACGGCCGTGGCGGACGGTGCCAGCTCCGGCTACTGACAGCAGGGTCCTGGGTGGTCTGGACGGCGGCCTGGCGGCGTGAGGTGGTGCCACGTGGAGGGAGAGTTAGGCCTGGACGGTGCGGGGGAGTGAATGAGCAGGATGGTCGAGGCTATCCATCAGCCGCCATGGCGTGGGCGGCGGCCGTTATTGCGCCGGAGAAGTGGGTGTGGACGGTTGTCAAGGTCGGTGGGGAAGGGGCTGAGCTCGTACGGTTGGTGGTTGTGCTCTGGTGGAGCTGTGGTGGCCTGGAGGCGAGCCACGCGTCTCAGCGGAGACGTGGCCGAGACGGCCACTTCGGGCGGCGGCTCTGGTCAGCGTTGGGTGGCGCTAGGGGACGGCCGTGGTGTGGGGGAGGCTGCAGCACGTCCGGGTGGTGACCAGGGTGGTGCGGGTTAGGCAGGGGAGGCAGCAGTGGGGCGGCAGGGCACGATAGTGGCTCGGGCGCCGTCGGGTGCAATATGGGCGCTCTGGCCATGCCCTGCACACGCCAACCATGTGCTAGATCAAATGCCAATGGCATCTACAATAACCCAAACGAGCTGAAAAATAGCAGGATGTTGCTTCTAATCATGAGAGAGGTGATGTACATGCTGGTTTGGAAAGAAGGCTTAGTGTCCAGTGCAAGTTTGGGACCTTGCCAAATTCTGCCATGCACACCAAGTGCTTGACAAAATGCTAAGGTATCCTAGGAAACTTTGTTGGTTATGAAACTTGGCAGGGGAATGTCTCTTTGGATGGTAGAAATGGTGGTGGAGTTGGTTTGGCAGAAACAAATACTTGCTAGTGCAAGTTTTGAAGAATTTAGTTTCTGGACAGAAACTATAGAGGAATATTTGGTGAACTAAAAGATTCCAATGGAGCTAAAATTTTGGACTTAAGGGTTTGGTTGGAAGGACTATAAGTGGGAGAAATTTGGGAATTTTTGGAGCAAGGAAAATTGGGGTTGTAGTAGAAACTCAAATACAGGACAAAATTGAAAAGGGGATGGTTCACTCAAAATTTTCAAAAGACATAGTTAGGTTTCTGCATAAAAGTGATGTATAGGCATCACATGACCTCCCAGAATTTTTGTGGAATTTTAAAAGAATTATTTAAAATGGTTGTAGTGCAACAGAGGCATTTAAAGAATTGAAGTAGCTTTTAAAAGAATTATTTAGAGGCAAATTTTATATTGAAAATAATTCCTACTGTTATTAAAGTAATAAAGAAGGTTTGAGAAAACTACCAAAACCAAAATATTATTTCCAAAAATTTCTATATGGAGGGAAGAATTTTGGAAAACAGAAAAAGAAAATACTCTGAAAAATAGTAAAGGACTTAATATAATTCAAAATTTTATTTCTGGCCAAATTTTACTTAATAAAAACATGATTAAATTTTTGGGGTGTTACACTGATGAAGCCAAACTCTTTGACCACTTCATCAAAACGAATGTTCCAGCTCCTTGACGCTTGCTTCGGACCATAAATGGCTTTCTGAAGTTTGCATACCTTTCCAGCATCCTTATGAATGACAAAACCTTCTGGGTGTATCATGTATACATCCTCTTTGAGGTTTCCATTTAGGAAAGCCATTTTGACATCCATCTGCCATATTTCATAATCGAAATAAGCAGCAATTGGTAGTAATATCCGAACAGACCTAAGCATAGCTACGGGCGAGAAAGTCTCGTCGTAGTGCACTCCTGGAACTTGCGTGAACCCTTTCGCGACAAGTCTAGCTCTGTGAATAGTAATGTTACCATCCGCGTCCGTCTTTCTTTTGAAAATCCATTTACAACCAATCGGCTTTACGCCTTCTGGAAGTTCTTCCAAGTTCCAAACTTGTTTTTCATACACGGATTCCATTTCGGATTTCATGGTCTTGTGCCATTCCTTTGAGCTGGGCCCTGCCATCGCTTCCTTGTAGTGCGCAGGTTCATCGTCTTCAAGAATGAAGATTTCGTTATGAAACCATTCAGGTGGCTGGATAGCCCTACCTGATTTGCGCGGTTCAGTTTCAACATTGTCTGTAGTTTCCGCATTACATGCGACAACTTCTGGCTCGGTTGTAGGGATAATTTGCGGAATTACTTCCGGTTCCTTAGCCATATCAACGGTTGCCGAAGATTCACTAATCTCATTAAGTTGTACTGTCCTTCCACTTACCTTTTTAGCGAGAAACTCTTTCTCGAGAAAAACTCAGTTTCTAGCGACAAACACTTCGTGCTCGGAGGGAAGATAGAAGGAATACCCAATGGTCTCATTGCGATAACCTACAAAGTAGCATTTATCTGCTTTGGGATCGAGTTTGCTAGGCTGTAAACGTTTTACGTATGCCTCACAATCCCAAATTTTGAGATGTGACACAATGGGTTTCTTCCCATACCATAATTCAAATTGCGTCGTCTCAACATATTTAGACGGTGCTCTGTTTAATGTATAAGCGGCAGTAAGTAGTGTGTTACCCCAAAAAGATATTGGTAGATCTGTAAGAGACATCATGGACCTCACCATGTCTAACAGGGTTCGGTTACGTCGTTCCGATACTCCATTTCTCTGTGGAGTTCCCGGAGGCGTAAGCTGTGAAACGATTCCACGGTCACTCAGATGTTGGCCAAACTCATGACTAAGATATTCGCCTCCACGATCAGACCGCAGAAACTTAATCCTTTTGGTACGATGATTTTCTACCTCATTGTGAAATTCTTTGAACTTTTCAAAGTTTTTCGACTTATGCTTCATCAAGTAGATATAGCCATACCGACTTAAATCATCAGTAAAAGTCACGAAGTAGAAATACCCACCCCGTGCGGATGTGCTCATCGGACCACATACATCACTATGTATTATTTCCAATAATTCACCTGCCCGTTCAGGATGACCCGTGAACGGCGTCTTGGTCATTTTCCCCATCAGACAAGCTTCACATGTGTCAAATGATTCAAAATCAAAAGATGGTAAAATTCCATTTGACTGGAGTCTTTGCATGCGTTTCTTTCCGATGTGGCCAAGTCGACAGTGCCACAAATAAGTGGTGGTGGTATCAGCCTTCTTAAGGCGTTTAGCATTCACGTTAAAGACATCATTTCCACATTCAAGATTTAATATGAAAAGGCCCCCAACAATGGGTGCAAATCCATAAAACATATTCTTAAAATAAAGTGAACAACAATTGTTCTTAGACTTGTAGGCATACCCATCGTGTACTAAACATGATCCAGAGATAATGTTTCGACATAATGCTGGACCAAAATAACAGTTACTTAGTTCCAAAATAAATCCTGAAGGGAGACGTAGAGGCATAATGCCGACGGCTTGAGCGGCGATCCCAGCACCATTCCCGACGCGCATTATGACTTCATTCTTTGCCAGCTTGCACACCTTCTGAAGCCCCTGTATCAAGTTGCAAATGTGAGCAACCGATCCGGTATCAAATACCCAAGACTTAGAATTTTCGCTAGCAAGCAAAACGTCAATGACATAAACTTGTATAACAATTATACCTTTTCCGGTTTTCCCGGACTTCTTATCTTCCAGATACTTCTTGCAGTTTCTCTTCCAGTGTCCTGTGCCCTTGTAGTAGAAGCACTCATTTTCATTCTTGGCTCCGCCCTTAGAGTTGCTTTGGGAGCCAGTCTTACCGGCGCCCTTGCCCTTCTTAGGCTTGCCTTTCTTTTTGAAACTGGCAGTTTTATTCACAAGCAACACTTGCTTGTGATTTTTCTGCAGTCCTCCTTCTGTATTTTTCAGCATGGTGAGCACCTCTTCTGATGTTTTCTCCATCCCTGTCATGTTGTAGTTCATGACAAAACCGTCGTAAGACGAGGGGAGTGAAGAAAGCAACATGTCCATCATATGGCCATTTGGAAGTGAAAATTCCAGGGCTTTAAGCCTTACAGCATAGCCAATCATTTTGACCACGTGTTCGCCAACTGAACTACCCTCAGTTATCTTGCATTCCGTCAAAGCCTTCATGATATCAAATCGTTCAGACTTTGCGGTTTCCTTGTACAGAGCATCCAACTCCCAGATCATACCACGGGGTTTGTTGAATTCAAAACGTTTTTGAAGCTCTAGCTAGCATGAGGCACTGCACTAAGTTGTGATCATCATCCTTAGTGGCCCAGACATTTTGTTCATCTTCCGGGGCCTCTGCCGCCAGTTTAGCTGGAAGAGTAGTTTCAAGCACATACAATTTCTTAGCGCTCCTAAGGACAATCCTCAGGTTGCGGACCCAGTCCGCATAATTTTTCCCAGTCGTGGCGAACTTCTCTTTCTCTAACATCGGGCCTAAGTTGAACGCGTTGTTGCGAGCCATTTGATCTACAATGGAAAACACAAGTTTCACTTAGACTTTGTTCATAATGATACTTGCACTAGTGAATAAACAATTTTATTCTAAAGTGCGCTCCCACTCAAAGCAATCTCTCAAAATTGATTGTGAGTGATTCAAGACCCATATTGCAATTCAACGCCATTGTTCGAGATGAACACTGATGTCGCGAACTCCAATTAGTCGGCAAACTTGCCGATCACATCTCCATGTGACTCTTGTTCATCTTTCGATGCGTGTGTTCCGAGCTCAGGATGATCCTGCCATGAACGTCAAGACAACCAAGTGATCTTGCTGCGAGGTCTGACCTCACCCGCCTTACACCCGTACAATCATTCGTACCCATGTAGATCATGGCGCACCCCGAGAGGAAGGATGCTGTGATGGTGCTACACTTGGGAGAACACTAACTACTTGATATTTTGAAGTGAGAGATCGCCCTAATAAAAGCAACTACCACGCAATCAAGAAGGGTGCATCAAGAGGGATAAACATCTCAGGCAATTCATAATAGCATGATATGGCATAGCCCCTTCTGACGGAGAAGTCAAGTATTTCTTCGTCTTCGGCATTCACGTCGGTGTTCACCTTCGCGAAGATTGCCACCACCTTGTCGATGCACTAGATAATATTGCTATCTCTATAGCTAATAAAATAAGTGCATTACTTAAGGTTGACACGCAGGTCATTAAATTCACAATCATATGGCTCCAGCCATCATGCCAAATCATGACACACAGGTCATGTTAATTACATCATATAGTCATCTCATACATAATCGAATTAATATGAGACTTGCTATACCACATCACATGCAAACCATCCTGCAAAACCAAGTTAGACGCCTCTAATTGGTTTATGCAAAATTTTATTTTACATGGCTTCTAAGGTTTTGACTTAAACCGCAGCTACCAACGTTCATCATCAAGTATGATTATTCGATTCGCTAGATTAACATCGCGGGGTGTATGAAACACGAGATAATAAAATCTCGAGCCCCATACTAAACTTCGTCATACGAATGACCCCCGTGCAGATCATATCTGCATTGCCCTTTCGTCTGCGCAATTTCATCTTTCTCTCAACTACGATGGAACCCAAAGAACTGATAGCACTTCGTTGATCAATCAGGATCACAGATTGCCAGAACTTTGTGAAATTCCACCATGCCGTTGCAAGATCAGAAATATGCTAATTCCTGGGAAGCAACAAGAACATTGGGTAACATATTTCATCTGCCACCCGCATAAATAATTTTCAGCAATAGATCTAATCTAATCCAAAATTAAATTATGCAATACCCATACATCTCCATGTATTCTAGATCGGAACCTACATCTACGCATAGCATGGCTCTTGATGCCACTGTTGTGGGACACGACAGAAAACAAAAAAATTTGGTATAGCGAGCACGCCCAGGACCACTATGGAGATTGCATACAAGGTTTGATCTGATCTGTACCGACTCGAAGCGCAGCGGAAGGAGAGTCGGTGGAGATTGTCGGTGCAGATCCCCGCAGCTAGGATTTACAACCTCCCAACTGCGAGGATGTACTCCCTCGTCAGACAGCCCTTTGGGAGGCGGTCGGACAGTCCCCCGGATGATGTCACGGACAGCCCTTCGGGAGGACCCTCGAAACTCGAACGGAAACTCAGACAGCCCTTCGGGAGGACACTCGAACAGCCCCAGGGCAAAAGATCAAAACTACGACCTCTCTACGGGGTTGCACACATATGGTGTCAGCTATCCGACAGGGCTTCGCCGTCCAGAACTAGTTCCTACCGGAACCCAGACAGCCTTTCGGCTCTACGAAATTATTTCGCTGGGAGGGAGAGAGAAGCCAGACAAGTCTATGCCATGTGTATGAGAGAAAGGATGAAGTTTGGGCAGCCCCCTCACCTCCTATTTATAGGAAAACCAAGGGGCAGGATGGGTATTCAAAGTACCAAAAGTGCCCATGAAGGAATCCCTTCTCAAGGGTAAAAGGGGAAAGACAAAGGACAAGTGGTGCTCCATGGAGGAGCACCATATGTGGCCGGCCACCCCCTTGGTGGGGCCCCCCAAGGGGGCCTCATCCATCCATGTCACCCCCAAGATCTTTTGAGCAAACCCCAAAAAAAAAAGGTTTTCCCAAATAGTAACCATATAGTGATTTTCACTATTCATAGAACCAATTTTCCGCGACCATGAAAACCAAAAATATTTCTGTGGGTCTTAGAATAATTCTAGTACCCACACAAATGATTTTGGATGCGTTCCGAAACAATTTTGGATTAGTGATTTTCATCTACGAAAAGCAACCAAATCGGTTTCGGCAGCTCCGGAACATTTCCGGTTTTTATCCCGAAAAATTCCTAGAAGTTTCCAGAATGATTTTGGCACCCTCCAAGAATTATCAGGCATGTGCCGAAACCAATTTGACTTAATGGTATCCCCTGAAACAACTTTTCAGTTTTACCGAAACTCATCCGTTGTCCTCTCTCTCCGGAACTTTTCCACTGTCTCCGAAACTTTTCCGGAGACTTTCTCTCAGACTCCCTGTCTAGTATTAAGTAGATAGATGACCCTTAAGCGTGTGACCATATAGGTTCGGTGAAGTTTAGACATCACTCGGAACCCCTTCCGATCAATGATCAACATGAATGAATATTCGAGTGAACCTCCAGTTGTCGTGTGCTATTCCTGTTACTTCGCGATATGTTACAAACACCCGAGGTGAGATTTATTGCATCCCCATGGATCAACAATTTGTCCACGACGCAAGTTACCTCGTTACCGGTTTTGTTATCTTTTCTCATTTCCGTGTTCCGGCATCCCAGTGATCAAATCACAATGTGTCTGGCAAGACGATGATGGATACCGTAACACCGAGAGGGCCCGAGAATATCTCTCCATCATCGGAGGAGCAAATCCCAATATTGAGCTATCTTGTTACTTGCCATACTTTTCAGTGAACCCGTAAGCCACCGTAATAGCCACCCAGTTACGGATGACGTTTAACAAACCCCAAAGTTCATGAAGCAAGCACGAAGGAACTCGATACTCTCATGGTCTAAGGAATTATGCAAACATTAACTATCTCTGTGATATTAACCATTAACTTGTGACGAATGTATCTCATAGCATAACATCAAATTTGGGTCGATTCAACACAAGTGTTCTACCAACATTGTGCCCTCAAAATTGCCGGCATAGACATGCCCATGATAAGGAAAACAGGATCATCATGCAATACTTGAGCCAGTCTTAGAGGCATGACCGGGAATACATTTTACCGTTTATTATACCCCACGTGCACATGAGTTTCCCTCCAAGCCTCGTGGATATTGTAGGCTCGAGAATCATTGCAGTTATAGCATGAAACATAAACATTCATTACAAACTTGGAGATACAATATAACCGTTATTACTGCCTCTAGGGCATATCTCCTACAGTAGAAGAATTTAGGAGCAATATGCTTCGTGAGATTGCTCTTTACATAGCCCATTTGCATTTATGCAACACAAGTGAAAGAGCATGGTGCCCCCATGTTTTGTTTTGGTAGTTAATGACAATCCCTATGGACTAATGGTTGCTTTGAGTTATACTTGAAGGGATTGTCCATAGGCACTGCTTGAAGACCATATGTTGGTTTCAAGGTTAAAAGCATAGATTATGTGTTGACCAAGGTGTTATTCAAGGAGTTATCCAAAGTTGGTCTTGTAAGGTATTGTGCCTATTGCAAGCATGTCTTGAAGAAGAAGATTGTGTGAACATTCATATTAACCTTCAAGACATCATCTTAATGAAGAAGACAAGATCAGATATAAGGTTGATTAAGTCAAAGTGCAAAGAGTGGATTCAAGTTGATCAACACACAAATCGTAGAAGATGTACAAAGTGGGATCAAGTGATTTCATGGTATGGTAAGCATTGTCCATTACGGTTTGCGAATTAACCCATGATATATTTGTTTGGTGTTTCTATGTGGGGCTAGGTATCTTTCCAATGGGCTTGCATGATACGTCTCCAACCTATCTATAATTTATGAAGTATTCATGCAATGTTTACAACAATTTTATATGGTTTTGGTATGATTTGATTAGAACTAACCCGGACTGACGCTCTTTTCAGCAGAACTACCATTGTGTTGTTTTTTGTGTAGAAATAAAAGTTCTCGGATTGAGCCCAAAATTTACGGTGATTTTTTATGGACCAAAAGAGACCCCTGAAGTTTCGTGGAAGGACCAGAAGAGCCACGAGGATGCGACAAGCCTGGGGGCATGCCCTCCCCCCAGGGCGCGCCGGGCAGGCTTATCGCTCCCTCGTGGGCCCCCTGGCGTAAATCCAACGCTGAAAATCCTATATATTGTGGAAACCCCGAAAAGAAACCTAGAACTTCCACGCCGCCGCCGCAAGCCTCTATACCGAAGTAATCTCATCCGGAGCCATGTTCTGGCACTCTGCTGGAGGGGGGAATCATCACCAGAGGCCATCTTCATCATCCCGGCGGTCTCCATGATGAGGAGGGAGTAGTTCACCCTCGGGGCTGAGGGTATATACTAGTAGCTATGTGTTTGATCTCTCTCTCTCTCTCTCTCGTGTTGTTAATTTGGCACGATCTTGGTGTACCATGAGATTTGTTAATATAGTTGGATCATATGGTGGTTCTTCCCTCTCTATTTTCTTGTGATGAATTGAGTCTTTCCCTTTGAGGTTTCATTATTGTCAGATTGGATACTTTGGATTTCAGAACACTTGATGTATGTCTTGCATGGGATACCAGTGGTGACAATGGGGTATTCTATTGAGTCACTTGATGTATGTTTTGGTAATCAACTCATGGATTCCCGTGACCTTGGGGAGTCTAGGCATATGGGTTGGTACACGTTTTCATCTTCCTTTCTCCGATAGAAACTTTGGGGTACTCTTTGAAGTTCTTTGTGTGGATTGAATATAATGAATCTAAAGTTGTTTGATGCATATCGAATAATCAACTAACAGATACTTGTGGTGACATTGGAGTATCTAGGTGACAATAGAGTTGGTTGATGCGTATCATATGGTGAAATCCTAAGATAACCGAGGTCTCATCTCCCTCCCCAGTAAATTGCCACATCGGGTGAGCTCGGGCCTAGAGGGGTTGAATGCTGCAATGGAGCACCACCTGCATCACATCAATCAGAGTGACCTTCTTGTCTATGAAGTGCTGCACCCGCGCCATTAGCCTCGGCAGCTCCTCGACGTCCTCCCAAGCATTGTTCTTGAGAATCCAGGAGTTTAGTCACGCCGGAGGAATGGCGGAAAAGGGGGTGGGGGTGCCTTCTCATTTTCCCAAAGGCACGTCGCCCATGTAGAACCACTCTTCTTGCCAGTTCTTCATGGTCTCGATAAATTTGACTTTCGGTCATATCGAGTTCGGCGTCCTGCTTATCATGGCGGCCCCACACTCAATGGGCTTGGAGCCGTTGGTCTGCATCTTGACGCAAAAGAGCTTCAACCAGAGCCTGAAGTGAGGCTCGACGCACAGAAAGGCCTCACAGAATGTGACATAGCATGCGATACGTAGGATGGAGTTGGGGGCGAGATGGTGAAGTTGGAGAGCATAAAAATAAAGGAGCCCCCGGAGAAAGGAGTGAATAGGAAACCCGAGGCCGCGGAGGAAGTGACAAAGAAAAATGACACGCTCACCGGAGTGAGCTTCTGGAACCCTGACCGAAGTAGGGGTACCGTCCGGCCCCTTGACAAAGGGGGAGCGGGTGGCGGCCACCTCGGCTGGCGGTAAGTATCCGCCGCCTCAGAGCGCATTGATCTCCCCCTCCATGATGACGGAGGGCTTCGACAACCCCCTTGTGCTCGATGACTTCGAGCCACCGGCAGCGATCCTCTTGCCTCTCTTTGCAGCCTTTGTCGCTGCGGCGGAGGAACGCACGCCAGCCATCTCTTGGTAGTGGAGGAAAAAAGGATGAGCAGGGGCGGATTTGGATTCGGTGTTGCTTGGGCGCTGGAGCTCGAGGAAGATGAAAGCAGGGGAGGACTAGAGGCATAAAGCCAAAACACCCCTGCCTTTAGCCTCTTAATAACCAATGAAAATGCCAATCGCGTACATCACATGGCAATAATTTCACGATTTCCCCATGTGTCGTAGGTTAAGCACGCGCAAAGATCGAGGGGTCGATTGATCATGAAGCTAGAAATCCGGCGCACGATCTCCTTCTCCATCTTCCTGATTTGACACATCAATGATAGAGGCCTCGAGCCACGTTTCCGCATCATAATGGCATTCAAAATGATGGCACATAGTGGCAATATGTGGTGACGCTTTGGTTCGGTCAAAGCTGTCAGGGCTGACCGGACCATAATCCTTATCCTAGCCCGAAGGCTTCGTCACTAAGGCAGCCTACCTAGGGAGGTGATCCTCAAATCGAAAGACCATTCCGAGGGCGTTGAAGGAATCTATTATTTAAAGTTGACACATCAGTAGAGGACCTCTGCCCGAGGTATACGACTCCTCAGCCAGTATGGGAATTACTTCAGAAATTGCATAAGGATGAACCAGCTTGCAAGACCGAAGACGAAGAGAAGCTCGGAGGACCGAGGAACATCCTCGGCTTGAAGACTGGTTCTGGGGCTACTGACAGAGTACTGGATTAGGGGGTGCTCGGCATGTCGGTTACCTGACTTGTAGGTCAGGCCGAAGACCCCCTAAAGACCACCAACTGGTGGGCCTCACTCGTCTGATCCAATATTGCCAAGAAGGAAGGACCCGAAGACTTGGCGCCTACTCCAAGGAATAGAAGTAGTCATCGGCACATTTACCCATTTGCAACCGACTCATGTGTAACCCTAGGCCCCATGGTACCTATATAAATCGAGGTGCTAGGGCCGTAGAGGACAGATTGATACACATCCGATCTCGCAGTAGATCACATGTACTTTGTACCCCATCCACAATCAATTCAAGCAAAGCAGGACGTAGGGTTTTACCTCTTCGAGAGGGCCCGAACCTGGGTAAACACCTGTGTCACCTGTGTCTTTGGTACCATCTAGCCAAGGCTACCAGATCGGGACCCCCTACCCGAGATCCGCCGGATCTGACTCCGACACTATCAAGCCGAGGAGAATGTCATGGATTGAGATGGCAGATTGGATGCCAATAAATTGGAGCGGGTGGAGAATGATGTATGGGTAAGTTTCTCTCACCCTACATCAGTCAATTGCAATGCAAGTATGCAGTAGTAAAAATGTGGAAATTATTTAACTTGAGACTTCTTCCATTGCGGCTATATGCATGATTGTAGGATTTCTTTATATGCGCCAAGGGAACAGAGGACCACACAAGAAAGGTCGTGCACACAGTTGCCAAGAAATTGATCACCCAACTGTACTATGAGGCGCGCGTCCAGGCCGTAGTGCAATATCACTCTGTAGAGCTCAAAGAATGAAAGATAAAGAAACAGGCTAAAACCATATTTCTAACTCGGGAGCAATACTTGAAGGTAAGTAACATTTGCTTATTATTCCTTAGATGACTGCCACTTAATTTCTACTCCATATGCTATATTTGTTTATTTAGGCGGCTCCTTGGGGGGGTGCTCCAACAAGCTAGATACATGGGAGCAAATCTTGAAAAGTGGTGCAATGAAGATTTTAAGGAGAGGGGTCGCAATGCAAGGAGAAGCCGATTGTTGATGTGTATGTGTGTGTGCGTGTGTGTGTGTGTGTGTGGGGGGGGGGGGGGGTAGCACACCATCAAGACAGACAACGTCCCCATGACTTGTTACAAGAATAAAATGGCATGCAACTACCTCTATTTTTTCCATCAAGTTCTTCTGTATGCGCCAGCGTCCCCTTTATGCATCTTAATGCTTTCTGTTGTAGGAGAAAAACATGGTAGGGAGTTCTCTGAACTTGAGGCATTCTTTATTGCCCGAAGAGGAAAGGAAGAGGGAACTTATTGCAACCCGGGAGTAGAGGCAAGGTTGAAGTCATATACGACAATGGCACAGGAGATTTATGGGACAGAATTTGATCCGGTTCACAGTCCCCTTGATCCGGTTGCGGTTATCATGGTGGGAGAGGGCAATAAACATGGCAGCTACATGCTTGGCGATGGCTACATCCAAACGTCCACCTCTCTTTTGCAAATCCGAGCTTCAAGTATGAGTTCAAGTTCTGGTGTACACCCTCGCCCATGGCCTACTACAACTATGATTACTGCACTCTAGGTTAGTTATTTTTTATTCATCCTCCACGGTCTTACGTGCTTGCATTGCAACTATGATGAGATTTTGAGAGACGACGACGAGAAGAGTGTCAAGCCCTCGAGGACAAGTTGGCAGAAGAAGCAACAACACGAGCTTACGAAATGAAAAGTTCACGGTTAGTTCTTGCCCATAATAGCCAGGAGGAAGTCTTAGTTTCAATACGTAACCTTGTTCTTTGCTAGATGTAACCTTACCACTTCAAAACTAATCTAAGGGCCCTATATGCTCATGTCCACATCACTACTCTGCCTCCGATGCGAACCTCTCATTCAAGTGCTCCAAACACTCCTATTACTTCCCTTCAAACTTTCAATCACCATTCATTGCTCTTCCTAGCCATAGAGATTTGCACTTAGTATCTCATGCTTAAAGATGCAGGGATCAGCTGGATCGAATGACCCCAGAGATGGTCAACCTTCACAGGGTCTATAAAGCCCAATCACCCCTCATGGTGGTACCCCAATGTCACGACAATGACTCCGGTTACTTCTCTTATATTCTTGTGGCTAAAGTGTAAACATGAAACTCAAATTCTATACATGTGCCTTGTCCAACTTGATATCGTGTACCAAACTCATATTCTACTTATGTTGGATGCCATTATTTTGAAGTTATTAAAACATTTGAGTAATATGGTATTAATGCTATTTCATTTTATAGGTTTGCATCGCAGAAGCTATCGACGGTGGACGTGCATGGTGTGGCGATGCTCGACATGTATCTATGCTTGTGTGTACTTGTGAACTTCCTAAACTTGCACTTGTGAACTTCCGAAACTTGCACTTGTGAACTTTCAAACATGTTGTCCATGATGGGCTTTGAGTATGTGGCTTGTATGGAGTTTAACATGTGACTTGTCCTTGATGGACTTTCAAACGTGACTTGTTTGTTGTCCGTGATGGACTATGAGTATGTATGTGAACTTTTGAATGTTGAATATTGTTTGTTTCATTGATGTTTGATGAATCTTGTTATATGTGTTGATATATATATATATATATATATATTTGAATTGTTGTGATATTAGCAGGATGCAAACGAAAAAAATTCTGCCGTACAACTTTACCGAGTGTTTTTTACCAAATACACTCAGCAAAGTAGACATGTGGCAAAATCTGGTATTTTCTGGCACGCTTTACCGAGTGTCAACAAAGGGACACTCGGTAATGGTGACACGTGGCGGCATCTGGGCCGTTCCAGCAAGCTTTGCCGAATGTCGAACGGCGGACACTCGATAAAGGGTTGACATGTGGTGGCAACTCGTAACTCCCCTACTGTCCACTGCTCACTGTTTA